>PVKE010048369.1:0-11600 GCA_004027555.1 Craseonycteris thonglongyai | reverse complement strand
TATTACCAAGAAAACATATGTTTCTCTACATTTGCAAATACAAAATACTATTAGAGAGAGACGAGCAATTGTACAAGACGTTTAAATTAACATTGTACACCCCTCAACTTTTTTTTCCTGCATTGCAGATAGAAAGGCAAATTGCTAAAACTTCTTGACACTGGAAAACTTTGTTAGATTAATAACCAAAAGACATCAGCATCTTAGCAGTTGGAAGTCTTGGAAAAGGTAAGTGACCTGAAAATTGATGCCCCAAATGAAATGTTTCTACATTTGAGCTTCCTAATTAAAACCTTTAATGAAAAGGACCTATGTTTGAGTCTATTACCAATTGTATCTACCAACTGCTTTTTCTTACCTTGACATTTTCTCATCTTCTCGCTTCTTGTCTTAGGTTTTCTTTCTTCGGGGTCAGTCACAGAGACTGATTGAATGGCTCCAATTATCAGGACTTGAAAACCTAAAATCAGAATCCACTCCTCTTTATAAGTCTGTCCCGAGCAGTCTCTCCTTTAGCAACAGGACACTTGCATGGTATGGGAATATATTTTCTTCTTCACTTAGCCCTAGGCTGGTAAAATATGATACAGAGTTTTTCATGATTTTTAAGTTTATTGCATAGGAAGTCTTGCTGGAAACACAAGATACAAATTAAAATGTATCCCTTAGCAAGATATGTGCAGGTGAGTATTAAGGGGAAATTTGGGGGCTGTCAAGAGTGATATGAAAATTGCTGGCAACTTCAACAGTCTTGAAGGTTCAACACATTGAGTTTTGTAATCACAGGAAATTTTACTCAGCTTTTTGTATGAGTTGTATTTTGATTTTATGTTCACAAAGCTGAAGTTGCTTCTATAAACTTCAATTAAAGTCGGCCATAGCTCTTTACTCAGCTATAAAGAACTCTTTTGGAGGATTTTTAAAGTGATGGCTATTTTGAGTCAAAAATGATCAGTAAGCCCTATATAATCTATACATCATAGGAACCTAAGAAAAACAGAGTGGATGCAAGTGAATGTTTTAATTATAAAAGCAATGCAGATAGTTAAAAAAAACCAAAAAGTTTCTTACTTTTCCCTTTGCCCCTTCAATCCCATTTCCCAGTGGTACCCATTAATAATACCTTCTCATGTATTAACAGACATTTTTAAATTCATATGCAAGTTATCTTCTTTTAAATCACAAATAAAATCATACAATATATTTACTATTCTAAACTTACTTTCACTCACTTAGCAACGCATTTTAGCAATCGTTCCATGCCCTATACGTGAATCTGTCTCATTCTTCTAGAAGCTGCATAGGATATCAGATAATATGCTATTATGGAAATAGCCATTCTCATATTGATGGATATTTAGGGTTTCTTTTTTTATTGCCTTTGCTTTTTAAAATAATACTTCAGAAAACATGCATATTGTTTTGTACTTTAAAATGTATATTTGTAGAATTCATTGCTTGAAATGAAACTGATATACAAAAACATGTTTATAGTTTTGGAATAATATAGCCACATTACTGATACCATGAAAGAAGTTGTGCTGGTTTACATTTCATCAGCCGTTTTTGAGAGGGAATTTGTAAAGGACTGAAATATATGAGTTTTGTATGTATGTGCCATTCCATCTCTTTAAACTTGGTCAAACATAGTTCAGTGGCCACTGGGATGATTAAGGGGTGACCTAGTGGAGAGAGAGAACAGTCCCATAGCTTCTGTGCTAGTACAGCAGTGATGGCTGGGGAGGAGGCAGCACTAGGGTGGAGAAGGGAAGAATTGGGACGTATAGCTGCCATTAGCTTAGGACTGGATCTGAGTTTCTACGAAGGCTCCTTGCTAGCAGCCTTCTTGACAAGTGTGGGGCTGCATAGCAGACTCAGGAGTCAGCTTATAGTCATAAGAATGGAGATGAAAGTGAATTAGACTCATCTCTCTCTCTCTCTCTCTCTCTCTCTCTCTCTCTCTCTCTCTCTCACACACACACACACACACACACACACACAATCACACAATCACACAGTCTCCCTCTCTGCTCAGATTCTAATCCAAGCGTGCATTTACCTTTACTCGCTGTCTGGGGCTGGGCTTCAGAGCAAGTGCTCCTGTTCTCGGTCACTGGTGGCTAATCTTAATCCTGCAGGAGTGTTTTAGGTTTCCTCTCTATTTTACCATTCAGCTTCCCTGTGTGTGAATACCCAGAAAATTTACATGACATTATCCCAGTCTCTGGATTTGAAGAGACATTCTCATTCTTGAAACTTTCACTCATTATTCAATATTTTCATTTGGCCTGGCATTTTATGAGTCCCATTTTTATCCTTAAATAGAAACTCAGAAGTGCCTCTTAATCTACACCCTAGATCTCAGCCTTTTAAGTTGAAGGGTCACTTTAATGTTCTCAAGGTTATAGTTACACTGAGAAGTTTATTTTGTATTCAGTGTTAATGTGCTAGGTGCCAGGGTAGGGCTGTGGAGGCAAAGATGAATGCAACATAGTTCCTGCCTTTTAGAAACTCATAAAATAGCGAGGAGACAGTCAGACAGCACTAAAATAAAGATCACTGTTTTAAAGATATGTAATCAAAATTGTATGACATCCCACTTCTGGAAATGTATCCTACAGATATACTCGTGCATGTGCAAAAGGACACATAGACTAGTGTTCCTGCAGCGCTGTTTGTGATGTAAGGATTAAAAAATACCCCACGAGTCTGTTGACAAGGACACTATATGTTTTCATGAACACTTTCTGTATCCTGATATGGAGGAATCTTCAGGATATATTTTTATATGAAAAAAACAAAACAAAAAACAAAAGCAAGCTGCAGGCCATGCATAGTATACGGTATGTTGCTTTTTGTATAAGAAATGTAGGAAAATAAGAATATGAATTGATGTTTGCTTGTATATGCATAAAAACATTGGAGGCCCTCATAAGAAATCAATTCAAGTGCTAACCAGTTTATGGGGGCATCAGGGATTAGTGGGGTGGATGGGAAAAGGGGATGAAACACAGCTTCTCAGTGTGTATCTTTTTGTCATTTTAATTTTTGAACCATGTGAATGTAGTTATTATCTATTCAAAAAGTGAGATTAAATAAATTTAAATTATATAGTAAAATTCCACCTCTCAAAGCTTTGCATTCTCTGAGAATTTGCAAGTCCTCAGCTACATTTCCTTGGGATAAAGAATATGACATGGGCCTGGACAAGGAGGCACTGAACGAAAGAAGGAAGCCTTCTTAGATACTGGATTTTTCTTGCCACTTTTTTAGACCCACTCAAGGAAATGAGTTTGAGCAGACCTAGGAGGAGAAATACTGTTTTCTACAAAGTTCTCAGAGATGGAATTTCTTATGAACAGGACCTATGTAAGACATGGGACTAATTTTAGGAGTAGATTTCATTCTTGAAACTTCCCACATGCAAGGGTGTTTAGAGTGGCCACCTTGGGTTCCTCATAATGGCTTTGTAGGAAAGGCATGATTTGCCTGTACCTTGAGTTACCTGCTACAATCATTAAATTTCACACACACACACACACACACACACACACACACACACACACACACGAAAACTTTCTTCTCTAAACTTTAAATAAAGTACTTGAACTGAGTTACAAATAAGAGAGATTATCTGCCTTGCCACAGAAATGCTACTTTTCTTTGACAAAAATTTGGCTTCCTAAATTTCCCAGAATGCCACATTAAGGTGATCTGGGGAAAGACAGTGAGATAGAATTAGATTTTGAGAATTCTCTGGTTACTTCCATGAACTGAGGTTACAAGGTTATGAACAAAGAGGTAGAGAATATAAGTTGTGAGAAAAAATATTGATGATGATTTCATGATTATTAAAGGCAATGTCAGAATATTGTTGACAAATGATAATGATCATTACACAAAGTACACAGAGACAGAAAAGGCCACCGGTAGATGAGGGGCAATTTTACTACCCTGTACATTTCTTCTTCTTCTTTTTCTTTTTTTTAAAAAAGATTTACTTTATTGTTTTGAGGGAAGGTGAGAGAGAGAGAGAGAAAGAGAGAGAGAGAGAGAGAGAGAGAGAGAGAGAGAGAGAGAGAGGTGGGGAGGGCCCAGAGCCATCTCCATAGTTGTACATCATTAGCTGTGACATGGTTTCATTCCACACAGGTGGATGTGGGGCTGCGTGGGGTGGGAAGAACTGGGGGCCTCCTGCCTGGCACTGTGCAGTCCTGGTGATTGCCAGTTGCACTGCAGTTCAGCATATGGGATTTGCAGGGCTGGGGGCTGGGAACTGAATCCTGGACTTTGAGATTGACTGGACTTGAGGCAACCACTGAGCTATCCAGCATCCCCTCCCTGTACCTTTCTGCCCTGAATCTCCTCACTTCTACTATTGCCACTACTACTGCCCCTGCCTTTAAAGCTCATTTTAGCCATTTTTATTCATGAGTGATAAGCTTTGGTTAGCCAGGAAGCTAATGGCAAGTGGGTGGAAACACAGAGGTGGGAGAGCATGAAGGCAGGTAACCTACCACCTGCCACTCACCAGTTTCCTTGACTGCTGCCCCCACGCCCCCGCAATATCATGTAGTCTCTAGCTGCTCTCAACTTAGCTGTGTGGAAAAGGGTTTGAAAAGTCCTGGTGATTAGGAACAAGACTTCCAGATACAATAAAGTGACCATATAACTTACCTAGCCTAAACCTAATATCAATTTCTGTTTTGAAGTGCCCGTGAGTCATTATTTTTATATGATTACCACACAAATGTGAACATGTTAAGTGAGCTATTGCCAGCAATCAGGGCCACTTGTTACATAACATCAGTAAGAGGGACTCAGGTGAGAAACAACTTTGATTATAGGTATTTAGCCCAAATGTACATCAGCTGTAAACTCCTTAAATGTATTTCTTTTAGCAGCTAATTGAAATACTTTATCAG
The DNA here is from genome assembly GCA_004027555.1 of Craseonycteris thonglongyai. Classification (NCBI taxonomy): domain Eukaryota; kingdom Metazoa; phylum Chordata; class Mammalia; order Chiroptera; family Craseonycteridae; genus Craseonycteris; species Craseonycteris thonglongyai. The sequence goes on along the minus strand of PVKE010048369.1, from coordinate 6,675 downwards.
TGAAAGTCTTGACACAACAGTTATACAAACACACATAAGAGAACATGGGGAAATTAAATAAGACTTATAATATGCACCCTAAAAAAAACGATGGCTTAATTTGTACTCCCTTTGTAATTTTAACTAAATATTGTGGTGAGTAGTTCTTACTTTAAATCCTAAGTATATGGGCATTTATTACACACAATATGAAAATACTTTGGGAGGCTTGTGATTAACGCTGTGGTATTCAAGCACAATTTATAGAGATTTTCAATCAAAGACAAAAGGTCCAAGTGGATGATGAAACACATGAACAAAGTATGAATGTGTACAACCAAGACTTAATTTCAACTTGCTCATATCAGCTCAGTTCTATGTCTGGGTTTATCAGGAATGTCTAAGGTGACCAGATGTCCCGCTTGTGGCGGGACAGTCCTGATTTTTAACAATTTGTCCCGCATCCTGCGGCATTTTAAGAAAGTCCCGATTTTTGGAAAGAATGCACGACAAGCTAGGGAACGGCGGGAGATAGACCAAATTTTTAAATAAGAGCCCCCTCCCCCCTGGTCAATGGTGTCCCGCTTTACCAATGTTAAAATCTGGTCACCTTAGGAATGTCCCCAAACCAACATTCTCTGCACCTACCCCTTGGCTGTCCTATCAAATAGCCTCTAGGGTAGCCACATAAAATATAGGATGTCCTGGGGAGGCCGGGATGGCTCAGTGGGTTAAGCGCTCACTTTGCAGCGCCGGGGATCCAGGATCGAATCCTGGCCCCAGCCCGTGCGGAACCATGTGCTGAACTGGGGAGTGCCCCCAGTTCAGTTCTCACTGGGATGAGACCCCAACCCAGTTCCTGCCCTGTGCAGCCCCACCCGCCTGTGGAGTGAAACTATGTGGAAAAACCGATGATATGCAACTATGGAGGCTGTTCTGGGCCCTCCCCCTTCTCTCTGTCTCTGTATCTCTATCAAAAACAATAAAATAAATAAATAAATAAATCTTAAAAAAAAATATATATATATATATAGGATGTCCTGTTAAATTTAATTTCAGATAAACAAATAGTTTTACTGTAAATATGGCCTAAATATTGCATGTGACATACTTTGGTTGACATATACCCTAGCTCTTATGTGCTTCCTCTCTAAGGCAAGATGCCTCACAGGTTTGAAACCCCCAAACCCAGAATTTCAGTCTAGCTCCACAGTCTGAACAGGGTGCTGCCTCATCCTCTATCACTGATTGGATACCGCCTCACACTCTGCTGCTTAGGCCTGCTTCCTCTTTTTTTTTTTTAGATTTATTTTATTGTTTTTGACAGAGACAGAGAGACAGAGAGAAGGGGGAGGGCCCAGAGCAGTCTCCACAGTTGTATGTCAGCAGTTTTTGATGTGGTTTCCTTCCACACAGGTGGGCGGGGACCATGTGGGAAACTTGCCCCAGCAAGAACCGAACTAGGGGCCTCCTACATGGGAAGCACACCCCAATTCAGCCTGCTTCCTCAAATACAGCATTTTGTTCTTACTACTTATTTTCCAAATTTTTTTTTAAACACTAGCAATTGAAGAGAGACATTTGCTGACTTGCCACCAATTGTAATACAGAGAAAATTCTAAAATCTACACCCCCCTTTTGCTCTCTCTGTGCCAATTTTAATTTTTCAAAGGTGTGTCCTTAAGATTTTGTGCTAAATTTAAAAGGGTGAATGGATGTGGAATGAGATCAGAGGCCACCTCTCAGATGGTGTTTATACCTCTGGGCTGGTCTCTTAGGGCCGTGATAAAAAATAGTCACTCAAGGCTTTATTTAAAAATTTCTAAGTCAAGCCAAATGCCACCACTATTAAAATCCAGTTACTAAGGAAATGGAACATGAGCGTGGTAGAATAAAGAGTAAAAAATGTAGAGCCAGCAGATTTGAGATTGAGGCCGGTTCTATACCTGAACAAGTTATGAGATCCTAGGCAAGTCATGTAGCCTCCACGAACCTCAGTTTCCTCCTCAATAAAATGGGGACAGTTGGGCAACTATGAAGAAAGATACTGTATATAGAAAGGATTTGTAATCTTTAAGTTCGATCTAGATGTCTGTAGTGGTGATGATGATGATAATGATGATGATGATGATAAAAATGATAGCCAAGATATAAAGAGACATTACAGGAAGTCAGTTATTAAAGAGATATATTTTAATTCAGACTTTAAAATTTTTGCTACCTAAATATTTACTACCTACTTGGTTCACGAGAATTATAAACATGAGTACTTTTCTTATCTGGGTTGAGATAAGAAGAAAAAAAAAGCACCCTAAACTAATCTAATTCAATATACTTTTAGAAGAAAGCTCACTCAAAGATTTTGTTGAAAAACATGATGCTTAGAGTAGAATATTTTATTTATTTAGGATCACACTGAAAAATGGATAACAGGCTCACTGAGAAACATTTTGTTTAAGGCCTTTTCCTCATATTTTGGGTCAATACTCTTTCATTCAATGACCAGTGTACTTATTTTGTAAAAGCCTCAGATACGTTATTATTATTACTGTTATTATTACTTTTGCTATTGTTATTTAACATAGCTTGGAGTTTTTGATGCACAGAGAAGACTTTCATGAGGTGTTGAGTGTATTCATTTGCTCAGTGATAAAGCAGAGGGAACAAAAGAAAACATGGAACCAGAGGTCCTCTGGTCGGTCCCCTTGTAGCACTTCCATTTTCTCTACTCAAGAAGAAGGGTGAAGGCTGCGGGAAGACTGGGCTGTCAGGGCACCAGATGGCAAGTCTGATCGGAGAGTCTTTATTCTTGTGTGAGTGTAATACATTTTTTACTACACAACCAATATAGATGTCTTACAGACAGCTAGAGAACACGGGGAAGCAAAAAGGAGACGATACCAGTCATTCCTAACTCTACCCTCCAGAAACTTGAAAAACTCACAGGTTATCAATTTGTGTTGCTCTGTGTTTCCACAAGTGCTGTGAGGACTATGAGGGATCAGAATTCATCCCACCCTGTCTGAACTCCCCAAAGGGGCCCATCATGGTGTTCTTCATGGAACAGGAACGTGTTCCAACCAAGGCTTTAAAGTGTATGTATAGTGAATACGATCCTACTAATATAATTCCTGTGATGAGAGATAGGATAGAAATTTAGCCACTAGATTTTAAAATTGCATTTTTCACACCTTCTTTGTTTTTCTTCATAGAACTCCCTAAAGTTCTGAACATTACATAAAACTTTTCCAGAAAAACTCAGAATATGTTAGTGCTAGAAATCTGTCATCAAGGGTTCAACAAATCCTGAACCCCATCTCTTACAGGGTCTCCAATTGCTTCTCTTTCACTTCTGATTTCCACACTTGGTCTTAAGGGTTAATCAAATGGAATCCCAGCTCTAAGTGCCCCCACCTTTAGAATTCACCATCATCTGACCCCACCTGAGACACTGAGAGCAGGAAGTCAAGTGGGACTATCCGGGTCTAGTTACAAACCTTCATTGTTGGAGTAGAATGGTCACTGCAAGTACCTCAGGATCAGTCGCATTTGCTCCAGGCAGATTTCCATGGACTCAGAGACAGAGGGCTGTGAATTAACACCAAGTGTCTTAAGGCTTCATAGAGCCAACCATATTGCTGTGGTGACATCTAATGTGGAGAGTAAAAGGAAAAGAATCATTCTCTTCCACTGTGCCAAAGCCACTTAGCGGCGTTGGCCGGTCTGAACTCGGGGGTTTTGATGGTAGCACCCAGCATAACCTGTGGTGTGGTGACCAGAAAGGGGATGGATGGCCTGGTGTCTGTACAGGAGGCACAGGTCTGTTGGCATCCTGAAGTGCCGTGGACCGAGCAGGAAGACAGCAGTATTCTAGCTTATAGTAGATATGCTATGGTTTTACCTGTAGGATGCAGTACTACCCAACAGAGAAAAAAGCATAAAAATGACATCTCCTGTGTGGATTATAACCAAGCCCCTGTGAGACACAACCCGAGATCTCTCACTCTCTCTCTCTCTCCAGAGGAGGGCAAACTCTAGAGCAGGTTCACTTCAGCCACCTTACCTCACTTCCTTTTTCCTAAAGCCAGTCCTAAAAGTTGTTACTACAGCGGTCAGATGATGGTCCTTTCCTGGCAGTTGACTAAGCTTCTCCTGGACTGGAAACCTTCCTCTGGTTTCCTGTAATACTTGGATTGGATTCAGGCATCTCCATCTTCCACTCCAGAATTTCTGCGCTAATAGTACTACTTATTTTGTAGGGTGGTTAGAAGGGTTAAATGATGTAATACTTGAAAAGGGCCTAAAACAGCACTGACACAGTAAGCCCTCCTCAATATCAACTTCAGTGTCACTGCGGTCTAAATTCACCTCCCCAGCCAGCCCCATTTTCTGCTTAGTGTGCTGTGAGAGACATAGGCTTACATTGTGACTCACCGTTCATCTACACCACCCATATATGTGTCTTATAGAAAATGTGGACAAATTAATGAACTTCTCAGTTATATGAATTAGTCCCACAGACATGGAGCACATGGTGTGGCAGAATCTGTGCCACATGCTGCAGACCCACGATGGAATGAACACCTGCCCGCCGCCAGCCTGCCAAGCACACTCAACACTTAGAGGGCAGGGCCCAGGCAACTCCATAAGCAGAACTAATACAGAGCTGTAAGGACAGTCCACTTATCTAACTTGAGTTGGATCAATAGCTTCCTCAAACAAGTCAGTAGAGAATCAGAAAAAAAAAATGTTAGTGACATGCTTTAAATGTTGCTTCAATTTAAGCAGATTAGGGGAGGAGGGAATGAGGAGAGATTACTTAGAGAGCACTGCATGTTCTTCCGGGGTGAAGAGTAAGTTTTGAAACTGGAGAGGTGGTAGTTGCAAACATTGTGACTGCACTAAGCACCACTATACACTTTAAAAGGGTTAATTGCATGTTATGCAAATTTCACTTAAAAAAGAAACTCATATATGTGTACGTTATTTTGCTGGTCTTGTAATGGAGGGTTAAGGACTTTTCCTTAGGTATTGAGGTGACCAATAATTGAAGTCTGAGGTCATCTTTCTGGCATAAGCCACACCTATAATATATATATTTATTATTTCTAGTTTTAAGGCTTTTAATTGAGATAAAAATTTAGGTACTTGCACATCTTATCTCATAGTAGAATCTGTTTAGTTTATGAGTTTCTCCCATTTATAGCTTTTACATCCATGCATAGTGTGACAACAGTTTTTTAGTAGCTCATATTTATGTTTTTTTTTCTACATTATTTTTCATAGAAACAACTTTTCTTCTGGACTCATTTTATGACTTTTATAATATTTTATTGAGTGGCATAGTTATAAAAAGTAAAACCTATAAAATAGGTCTGGAACAAACACATGTGACTCTTGTTAGGCTGACAATGGAGAAGTAAGGTGGATGTACTTGAGAGCAGCTCACTGCCTTTGAGGATGAGTGAGGTCTGGGCTAGAGTCACTGTGTTCCACAAAGGGAATGATGTCTATCAAGTGAGTTGGTTATGTTGCAGTAAGTTTGAAGAGCACTTACACTACAATGGATGCCTATATGAAGGCTATTTAACCTGGATTTGGGGAAATTATAAGCTGAAACCTAAAGGTTTGGAAGGACCTAAGCAGAACAAAAGCTAGGGGACAGTGTTTCAGGCACTGGAAACAGCCAGAGAGAGAAGAGAGGACCTACAATGGAGGAACAGGAAGAAGTATGGCTGGGTTGTCATGTGCACAGGGGATGGGTTGAAGATGAAGCATTTTGCAAACCATCTGAGGAAGTCCAGACATTCTTTTAGGGACAGGTGGGCATTGACATAATCGGACTTGCATTTCAGAAAGATCCCTTGGACCACATTCCAGGGGATAGCTTAGATGGTGGTGGGCAGTGGAGGATGGGGGATATCGAGCAAGGGATGGTGGTCATCTGAGCTGCCGAAAGCACTATAGGGGTGAGGGGGAGAGGAAAGACCTGGTTCAAGGCCAAATGTTTCTGGCTTTGGTGGTGGTGCCACTTACTGTCATAAAGAACATAGAACAAGGGTAAGTTTGCAGGGAAGATGAGTGCAGCTTGGAACATATTGAATTTGAGGCTTAAGGAAGTTATGGGATGCCCACTGAGTAGCTATGCTTGTGGCTCTGCAGCTGAACCTCAGGAGTTCCATGTGCCCTAAAGGTCAGGGAAGGGAAGGAAAGGGAAGCATGCAATTACTGTCAGCAATAAGGAGTCTCCTGGTGAGACTGGTGAAAGCAGTTTAGGAAGAAGGCAGGCACAGGTGCCAGGTGGTAATGGGCTGAAGAATGTATGGGGATGAGGAAACGACTGTGTGTAGTTAATCATTTAGAGCAGGGGTCACCAAACTACGGCCCGCGGGGCCCTCTCATCCGGCCAGTGGAGACCTTTTTATCTGAATAAAATACTATTAAATAAATAATTAAAAACAACATCTATGTTTTGATTCTTTTTTATTTGGACCTCGAGTGTGTAGTCGGCCCCCAAACTGCTGTTTGATAGTTAATGCGGCCCGCGGGCTGAAAAGTTTGGAGACCCCTGAAGAACTTGGGCTTTGAGAGGGCAGACAGAGTAAGGAGTGCAGTAGCTCAAGATGAGTAGGGGATGAAGAACACATTTAAATGTTGCTGGGATAAATCAGTAGAAAGGTAAAGGTTGCAAATGCC
>PVKE010048368.1:0-11611 GCA_004027555.1 Craseonycteris thonglongyai | reverse complement strand
GACTGAAAGAATCAGGAAACATATGACCTCACTTATAGGTGGAATATAAAACTGAAAGTAACAAACAAACAAAGACGTATGGACACTCAATAGTTTGGTGATTACCTGAGGGAAGGGGAAGAGAGGAGAGGGAGAGTGGGGAGGGGAGATGGGAGTGGGCACCAGACTTATGGACACACTCAGTTGTTTGGTGACTACCTGAGTGAAGGGGAGGAGGGGGGAGGGAGAGTGGTGGAGAGTAGGGAGTGGGCAACAGATATATGGTGATGAAAGGAGAGCTGATCCTGGGTGGTAAGCACATAATGTAATACATAGGTGATGTGGTGTAGATTTGTACACCTGGAAACTATCTAATTGTTACCAATCAATATCATCCCGATAAATTTAATAATAAAAAAATAAAGCATTATGAGATTGTTTTCTTTTTTTAGCTCATCGGCTATAGTTAGTTTTAGAGTATTTTATGTGTGGCCCAGGACAATTCTTCTTCCAATGTTGCCCAGGAAAGCCAAAATATTGGACACCCTGAAATATATGAAATATCAGAAATTGGAATACCTGTAGAGAAAGAAAGAAATCAGTGATTGGCAGGAGCTGGGAGGAGTGGGCAATGGGGCATGACTGCTTAATGGGCATGGAATTTCCTTTTGGAATAATAATGTTTTGAAACTAAATATAAGTGGTGGTTGCACAAACATTGTAATTGTACTAAATGCCACTGAGCTGTGCACAGTAAAATGGTGACATTTATGTGAATTTTACTTCACTTAAAAATAAACAATAGTATCATCTTTTTCTCCAATCCATAGACTCTAACTTTTAGTCCCAAATTCACTTATCTCTGCTTCTATTTGGGCTAAAATATTTTGGAAAGCATAAAGTACTCTGCACATACCATGTAATCACACATATATAAAAATTAAATATATACACATTTGTGTACATGTATGTTTGTGTGCATGTACCAGTAAAGGGTGTCCCAAAATCCACGCAAGATTTGAATTTTGCGTCATTTGTGCAGTAAAGTGTTGCCAACAACAAAAAAAGACAGTGTGACAGCTGATAGTTTAGGGTTATTAAAAATGGAGAGCTACACAAAAGAGCAACACATTTTCATTGTTGAGCAATGAAAATTTGCAATTTTTAATTATAAACCTGTGTTTTCTATCAAAATTACTTCTTGTGTAAATTTTGGGGCACCCTTTATATGTGTACATGTGTATGTATATATACATACATATGCATTGGAAGTAATGTGCATAATGTGTATGTGTGTATATACGCACTATATAAAATATCCATTGGGTTGATATCACTTCCTTCATCCTATTCAAAAACCCCTTGAAGGTACAACAGAAGACATTGAACACTCGTTTTTCTCAGCATAAAAAAAAGCACAGATACTTTCACAAAGTATCTTAATTTTCTATGGTTCCTCGATGTCTACAAGATATAGTTTATGCTTCTTACTATATATCCTTTAACATCTGGTCTCTGCCTTCCCTGGTGTCATCTACCATTGATTCATTCATGGGCCTGCTTCAGCCACATAACTGCTGTAATTACCTGAACATAATGAACTGTGGGCATGCTGACATCTCTACTTTAACTGCCTGTAATCCTTAGATCAGCATGGAAACAGTGACTTTGTTGTCAAAATTTGGTTCAAGACTTGGATCCTTTGGAAAAACTGTTCTATTCACGTACCAGCAGAAGAGATAAACTAATTTTTTGTGTTTCTATCTCCTAGTTATTCAGAGATGCTGCCTGGGCTAGCAGCATTGGCATCATGCAAGCATTTGTTACAGATGCAGAATCTCAGCACCCACCCACTGCAGACCTACCAATTCAGACTCTGCATTTTACCAAGTCTTCCAGATTGCTGGTACGTACACTGGAGTGTAGGATGCACACAGTGCAGACCTCTTTTTTTTATACTAACACTGCATTTTTCTCTTTACTGGTCTGTATGAATTTCCAGAACATTAAGCTCCTTAAGGACAGGTATGTGTTTTATTTATCAATGTATCCTCACATACACAGTTCTGGGCTCATATCTCCTCAGAAAAGGTTTTCAAAATGATTAGAGAAAATGTGGTTTCTATAATCCCCTAAGAAGAGCTTCTCTCTCCAACTCATTAGTGAACTACTTTTGAACCGTTCATGGGGAAAATGCTAGTTTTTCCCTAGGTTCAGTTCTCTGTAGATTTTCAACATCAGGATCTTCACAGCATCTAGAAAAGCTAACAGAGTAATGAGAAGCAAATGACAATACAAGCTAGGCTTCTCTAGCTACCCAGAGCAGAGGGTAATTTGAGAGTTCAGTGCTGCCTCTTTGCCAGAATATAGCTGCGGCCCATTTTTCATTATGGAAAGTAGTCCTGTGGGGGCATGTCACTGTGTCTGGGTGACAGGGAAAGTACAGTTTAGTGTATTTGCTGCTGGGTTTGGCAGGAGGTGAGAAACAGGAGGTATTGGGACAATTCCCCATTCAAAGCCTCCTTCCAACCCCACATACTACTTTAGACTAAATAAGACATTACTAGAAGGAAATGTTCTTCTGCTACTCTGGGCTCAGTTCCTTGCCCCCCTCCCCCCCAACACACACACCACTTTCCTCAAATGTCTATTATCCCAATTAAAAAGAAAGCTGCAGAACAACAACTGCCTTCAAAAAGCACTCTGGGCAGAGACAAAGAAGCTTGTAGCAAACTGTTGAAACATACTGAGCTAAGTATCATAGTGGAGATGAGAGCAGGGAGGCGGGGCAGAGATGGAAGTGAACCAGCTTTGCGGGGGATGCACTAGAACTGGGCATTAAACACCACTTGTAGAAATGGTCTAGGCAAGTGAATTAGGGAAGCATTCTCGTTTGCAAACACACAGGACCTGAAATTACACTGTACATTCTCAAACCTGCAAAAGGTTAATGCTAGAAAGAATGATAAAGGAGGTATGAAAAGGGGAAGTTGTAGGGGTGGGGATTAGGGAAAGTGAGGATTAAAGAGAGCCATCTTTCTGTAATTTACACAGTGTTTGGACTCTATATTCTGTGGTGTGTCTTATACTTTTATGATGTGAATCACAATGAGAAATAGGTTTTGAGGAAGTCAGGATGGCTCAGTGGGTTAAGCACTCACTTTGCAGCACCTGGGACCAAGGATCGAATCCCGGCCCCTGCCGGTGCGGAACCACATGCTGAACTGGGAGCTCCCCCAGTTCAGTTCTCTTTCTCTCTCTCTCTATCTCTATCTCTCTCTATCTCTCTCTCTCTCTGTCAAAAATAAATAAATTATATATATATATATATATACATATATATATATATATATATATGAAATAGGTTTTACATCGTGATATAGTAGACACACATAGAATTGAAACAAAGTTTCATAAAATGTTTTTGTGGTTATTTTTACTTCATTAAGTGCCTAAATTTCTATTACTTCTATTTTATTGTGTTTCATGTTTTTGGTTATGATTTTTATCTCAGTGTCTGCTTTCAAAAGGAACCAATCTGTGACAGTGGGTATTCCTGTCTTGCTCTAAATCTCAGAGAACTTTCAACATTTCACCGCTAAATCTAATGTATGCTATACAAGTGCTGTCTGGAAAGTATCCAGCCAGGTAGCCATTCTTGTTGTATTAACAATGGCTGGATTTTTTTCTGTACAGCCCTCATATGAGTTTTCTTATCAGTTTAAAGAAGTCCTATTCATATTTTAGTAAGAGTTTTTAACATGAATACTAATTTCCATGAAATATTTAAAAAATGTTTAAGTTTTTCTCTATTAATTTATTAATGTCTACATTAAATTGTTGATTTTTCCTATATTTTTTAAAATCTTGCATTTATAATGTAAACAGAAATTGGGTATGATGTGTTTTTCTCCTTATATATTTCTAGATTTGGTTTACTATCACTTGTTTAGAATATTTAAAAATTTACATCTATGAAAATTCACTCTACTTGGAGTGAATTGACAGTTCTGAGTATTGACAAATGTAGAATCTAGTAACTACCACCACAGATCAAAAAATAATGAGCAATGTTCACATTTTAAATTTTCTCATAAATGCCATTTTTAAATCTTTTTAAATCAGTATTCAGATAAGTTATATACATTGAAAATTGCCCTCATGTCTCTTGACTCTTTTTAGGCTTTAAGTTCTTTTCCATCTTTCTCCATCTTGCAATGTGTTTGTTTAAAAAAAACCCAAAAAAACCTGAATTATTTCACCCTGTAGAGCTTCCCACAACCTGAATTTTGATGATTGCAGCCTTATGGTTGTTTAATGTCTGTTGTTTAACATACGAGGTCTGTCCAGAAAGTATCCAGCCATGTACTATGAAAAATAGAGGCATTTATGACTGATTTTTTTCCAGATGGCCTTTGTTCAAGACATTGTTCTGTCTTCCATATTTTTGCCAAATTGAATCTGGGGTCTTGCTCAGATTCAGGATTGATATGGGTGAGAAGATCATTATATAATAGCTTACATATACATTTATACATTCAATCAGAATAAATGAAATGTTTGCTTGCCACTTTTTGTAATATTAACAATAATGAATGACCAGTGTTTAGATATATGAAGTCATTATGTGTTACACAGTAATATGTTCAAATTCTTTCATTTTTTCTTTATTCATTAGCTAGACTACTTCTATAAAGAGATACTTGGTCTTTAAGTTTCCAGTGGAGACCAAGGTTTTATTTTCTTTCAGAATCTATAGTTTTATACATATTTGATATGTTTAAATTCATAGCAGAAATTAGTTTTAGTGATGTTCAAATTGTACCACGTTTGGCCAATAAAACTTACTAGGGTTTACTTCATATTCATTTAGTCATAACCCTACTAGTCTTTCATAGAGTTCTTATTATCCAGTGTAGAGATATTCCAAGATTACCTTGAACTTTTCCTGCTGCAGACTAGGAGTCAGTCATTTTGAAAGGAGCTTTGGTCCCTTTTGGTGAGAAATAGCATTTCAAGACTACAACCTGTAAATTATGACTTGTCCTTCCTACTGTGTTTTTATTTTATGTTTTCAAGTTATTGTTAGAGAAAAGAGCTAGAAAACACACATATGTATGTGTGTGTGTGTGTGTGTGTTTATCTATCATCTATCTATCTATCTATCTATCTATCTATCTATCTACCTACCTACTTATTTGTCTGCCATATATCTATCCTCTATCAGCTATCTATCAAATTATAGTTTGAATCTCACTACTTCAAAACATAGGAATGACAGAATTAGAATATCATATACTTATTCATTTGATGAATCCTAAAATACACATACCCAATAGTCTCAAAAACAAACAACAAATAAATAACAGCACTATCACCAACAATATGTTTACTATAGAAAGTCTGAGATATTTTTGCTTGTTTTTCCCTCAGGAAGCATATCCCACTAGGACATGTATAGTTAAATTATTGGGGATTTAGAGTCAATTCCACTCTGAATAATTAACCACCAAATAGACAAACATTTAAGTTCATTGTTCCATATCACTTTTCAAGTTTCCAAGGATCTAATTCCAAAATCACTTTATAAAACGAAGTATTTCCAAAGTGCCTAGTTTCTAATTCTGTCCCTCATATCACATTCCTATTTCATTCCTCAACAGTAGTAAACTTCACACTCACACACAATTTGATATTTTTACTTTTTTTCTCTTTATTTTCAGACAATAAGATACTCTAGAGAACTCTTCAAATTAAGATATTATTACTAAGTACTTTTCATGACTGCTTATGACTCCACTGTGGAGTACTACAGTTTATTCATCCAGTCTCCTATCTGGAGACTTTTAGTTATCTGGGTTGTTTCAACTATATTAATATTTCAAATATCCCCACAAAGAATGCCTAGCACATTGACTTTTCATATTTTTGTCTGTACATTTTGGCATCAATTCCTTGAAGTGGAACTGCTTGGTCAAATGAATATGTAATTTTCCTAGAAATTACTGTCTGTGCCTACACAGAGGTTTATCAATCTGCATTCCCACCAAGGATATGTGAGAATGCCAAATTTCCCCTACAGCTTTGACAGCAGAACATGTTGTTAAACATTTCTTATGTCACCAATCTGCTAGGTGAGAAATGGTATCTTATTACAATTTTAACTTTCATCTCTCTTATTGTGAGCATATTCAAGCATATTTTCAAATGGTTATATGTCTTATGAATTTTCATCCCTATGAATTTTATGTTCATATTATTAGGCCATTTTTAGAGATAATTTCTTTTTTCTCTATTCTTATAAGCCCTTTATATATTATAAATATTGAACCTTTGTGATACAAGTTGCAAATACTTACCCAATTTATCAGGTTTATTTTTACTTAAATTGACTTTCTTTTTTGTAGACATGCAGTTTTTTGTTTTTCTGGTATTGCATTCATCTATGATTTCACTTACGATCTCTAGATTTTGAGTAATAGTTTAAAAAGTTGTATACTTGACAAGGGAATTCCCAGATGACAGGAGAATTCCCCCAAATATTATTTTATTATATTTTTAACTTTTATTTTGAAACAATTATAGGTCCACAGAAAATTGCAAAATAGAGGTCTCATGTGCCCTTCATTCAGTTTTCCCCAAAGACAACATCTTGCATAACTATAGTACAATATCCAAATCATGAAATTAACATTGATACAATCCACACCATATTCACATTTCATCAGATTTATATACATTCATTTGTATGTGTGTGTGTGATTCTCTGCAACTTTATGACAGGTATAGATTTGTTAACCACCAAATATCCAGAACACAGAATTGTTTCAGCCTCATATAGCCTATGCATTCTATCCCTTTTATAGTCATATTCACCTTCTTTTCCCATACCCTTTTCCTAACTGCTTATAACCACACATCCATTCTTTACATCTAGACTATTGTCATTTCAAGAATATTACATAAATATTAATAGAATCCTACAGTGTGTGACCTTTTGAGATTGGCATTTTCATTTAGCATATTACCCTTGAGATCCATCCAAGTTGAGGTAGGTATTAATAATTTGTCTCTATATTTTATAGCTGAGTAGTATTCCATGGTTTGGATGTAAAACAGTAAAATGTTCATCCATTGAAGAGCATTGGAGTTGTTACCAATATCTCATAGCTAATACAAATAAACCTTCTATGAACTTTCATATACACTTTGTTGAAATATAAATGCTCAGCAGTGTTATTGCGGAGTTGTATAGTAAGTTCGTATTTACTTTTTTTTTAAAGGAAACTTTATTAATTTTATATTACTTCCATAACAAAGTATCACACACTTAGTAGCTTACACATTACAAATGTCTTGCCTTATAGGTCTGGAGGTCAGAGGTCCAAAATGGGTCTCACTGGACTAACATAAAGCTGTTATCAGGGCTGTCTTGCTTTCTGGAGACTCTGGGGGTAAACCCATTTCCTTAGTTTTTCCAGCCTCTAGAGGTGTCCTGCATTCCTTAGCTTGTGGCTCTGTCCCTCAGTCCTGAAAGAATGATATCACATGTCTCAAACTCTTCTGCACTTATTCTCTCTGAGCATAGCTGGGGAAGGTTCTCTGCCTTTATAGGCTGTAATGATTAAATTGAGCCCACCAGATTGTCAAGATAATCTTCCCTTCTCAAAGTCCTTAACCTTAATCACATCTGCAAAGTCCCTTTTGACATGTGATGTAACATATTCATGGGTTCCAGTGATCACTGTGTGCACATCTTTGGGGACCATTATTCTGTCTACAAAGAAAGTGTCAAACTTTTTTTCAGTGTGGCTATGCCATTTTATATTCCCGCCAGCAATATACGATAGAACCAGTTTTGATAAATCCTCCTCATCATTTTATATTGCCACTCCTTTTCCCCACTGCTCTAATAGGTGTGTAGCAGCATTTCATCATGGTTTTAATTTTCATTTCCTTAATAGCCAATGAAGTTGAACAATTTTTCATGTTCTTAGTTGCCATCCATTTATTCTCCTCATTGAAATGTCTCTATGTCTTTTGCTATTTTCTAATTGTTTTTTTTAATGTTCAATTTCTGAAATCTTTATAAATCTAAATATGAGTGCTTTGTAAGATAAACAACTTGCAAAAATTTGTTCCTAGTTTGTAGCTTTTTTCATTATTTTAACATGGTCTTCTGCAAAGAAATGCTTTAATTGTGATGAAGCCCATCTTATCACTATTTTCTCTAAGGATCATGCTTTTGTCGTTGTACCTAAGACATCTTCATCTAGTCATGTGTTTTAAATTTTTTCTCCTACATTTTATTCTAAATAATGTTTTTGTACATTTTATACTTAGGTATGTGATCCATTTTGAGTTATATGTCATCCATTTCATATATAAGGCATGAGTTAAGGTTGATGTTCATTTTTGCTGAGGCTGTCCAATTGTTCAAATGGCATCTATTGAAAGAATGTTTTTTTCCCCATTAAATTGTTGCTCTTTCTTCATAAAAAATCAGTTAGACATACTTGTGTAGGGCTACTTCTTGGATCCCTATTCTGTTTCGTTCATCTATGTATTTTTCCCTCTGTCAATATGTAGTAAATATTAAAATCAGGTAGGCTGATTCTTCCCACTTCATTCTTTTTCAAACAGAGCAATGAGTGAGTTCCAGCCTTATCAGACATTTAAACATATTCTAAAATTTTTACTACTAAAATTATGAGATATTGATTTACATGAATATGGAAATTTAGCATATGATACTAGAAAAATCTCAGATTAATAGACAGGATAGATATTTAAATTAGTAGTTTGTGGATATTTGGAAAATGATAAAATTAGATCCCTGTAATGTGCACCAAGTTTTCAAGTGAATTATTAAATTTAAATAAAATTATACACTTACCATAAAAATCATCGGTAAATCCTTCTATAATTCTGCAAGTTGGAAAATATTTTTAATTTATTACTCAAAACCCAGAATATACATGGTGATGGAAAGAGAACTGATTCTGGGAGGTAAGCACACAATGCAACACATAGATGACATATTGTACAATTGTACACTTGAAACCTATATAATTTTACTAATCAATGTCATCTCAATAAATTTAATTAAAATAAAAATATAAAGCTTTATAAGTTGCAAAAAAAGTTTCAGGAGCAACAAATAAGAAATAAAGGGACAATTCTGATTACGTTAAAAAACTTTGTGTGACTAAAAAATATTGTATGCAAATTAAAAGGGAAAATTACACACCAGGGAAAGATTAGTATAATGAGACATTTTTCCTAACACAGCGAGAGCTTTAAAAACAGGAAAGAAAAAGACCAACTTTATAGAAAAGGGGATTAAGGAAATAAATATAATGTTCACAGAAAAGGAAATTTAAATGATTTGTAAACTTATAAAAAGATGTTACAGCTTGTTTTTCCAGTAAGATAAATATAAATTAAAATTATAATGAGAGACTAGTTCTCATACATGAGGATGACAAAAACCATATAGTTTCTCAACATACTGCATGATGAAGTTTTACGGAGAAAGACACTCATATGTTGCTGATGAGAATGCAAAAGAATTCACTCTGCAGGAGAGTTTGGCAATACCTAAAAAAATTACAAATATACATTTACCCTTGGACCCAGCAATTTTTTCTCTTGGAATTATCCTGGAGATGCATATTACAGTGATTGCAAATTTCTCAAAATATCATCTATGGTCATTACTGCTTTGAAATTTTCATAGATTTTTTTATTGTTAAATTTATTAGGGTTACATTGATCAGCAAAAATTATATAGGTTCCAGGAACACAACTCTTTCCATCAGAAATTTTCATAGTTTTAAGACTCATCATTTGATCTTATTATTGATGGTATAAATAATTTTTAAAAAGATGTAATATGGGGAAAGCCGGGACGGCTCAGCGGGTTGAGCGCTCGCTTTGAGGCCATGAGGGCCGAGGATCGAATCCCGGCTCCGGCCCAGGCAGGACCCACGTGCTGAACTGGGGAGTTCCCACAGTTTGGTTCTCTAACTGTCTCTGTCTCTGTCTCTCTCTCTATCTGTCAAAAAGTAAAGTGGAAATAACTATGCACTGAAGACAAAAAGATAATTTCTCTCTGTAAATGTGAAAAGATAAAAAAAAAAAAAAAAAAAAGATGTAATATATTACAAATTAGCTTTTAACAATATTTTAATATCCTTTTTTCTTGTTATTTGAAATTCAAAATTAAATATCACTCTTAGAGGTGCAGCTTTTTTCCATTTAAGACCTCTTTCTCTCACTAACATATGTACATGCATACACATTTTGAGAAATTTTAGATCACACGAGTGAATATATCATGGTGGCGCAAGATGTCAAAGAAAAGTACTGGAGCCAGTGGGCTGAGGATTGTGAACATAATTAAGTCATAAGGTGGCTAAGCAATGTCCATACAGCCTTCCTGAAGTGGAGAACTAACAAAATCCACTCTCCTGTTACAGAGAAAGATAATACTTCGGTCTGAATTATTGAGTTTGTCTATTGACCAAATTCAATTGAATAATTATGTCTACTTTGGTTGTATTTTGGCCTAAGCTTTAGATTGGGACATAAAATGTTGACACTAGGAACGGTTGTAAAACCTAACTCGTTACTATATAGATGAGTATACAGAGTCTGGACTCTGATTGGGTAAGTGAGGCACCTGGGGTGCAAGATTTGATGGCCACTGGATCATAGAATTGTACACGTGCAGGACCTGCCTTGAGAGTGACTAGCTCGCAGATTTTTCTGCCCTGAGCACGTTACTCACCTCATTTTAATTGGAGATCTGAAACTGAGATCCCTGGAGACAAAGTGCTGTGTGGGTTCACACAGCTAGTTGATGACAGTGCTGGATCTAATACAAGTTCTTTAATGCAGGTCTGGAATCTTCCTTTGGCATTAGGCTGCCTTCACTCTGGCCACTGTTCAAGGAAATGTTCTCAAGACAGAGTGGTCAGCCCAATAGTTTAAATAAGACTTGAGCTTTGGCCACGGCATGATGACCAACAAGAACACAATAAGACCTCACCCACAAGACAATCACACAGATGAGAACATGTTTACAAGGTTCATCAACAGAAAAACAAGAGAAACATTTATTCTTTATAATGAATACCAAAAAACTTAGCTAATAAAAATAGTATGATAGAGCTATTATAAGTAACTGTGACTTTATTTATGAACTCTTCCTCCAATTGATTAAAACACATAGTAAGTCCTTCAAGGAATAATGTAGTTTCACTTTTTAAGATAACATTTGTTTAGAATTTGAAATAAATAGTTGTGTATTCTTCAATATTACTGTAAAACCTAAGTTTTTAAACAAACAAATAAATAAAATTGGTAGTCACAAAATAGTCACAGGGATGTGAAATATAATATGGGGAATATAGTTAATAATGTTGTAATAACTATGCATGGTATCAGACAGGTTCTAGACTTATCAAGGGAATCGCTTCATAAATTATATAAATACCTAATCACTGTACTATGCACCTGAAACTGATTTAAAATAGTATTGACGGGGCCCTCCCCCTTCTCTCTGTCTCTGTATCTCTGTATCTCTCTCTCTCTCAGTCAAAAACGATAAAAATAAATCTTAAAAAAA
>PVKE010048367.1:0-11607 GCA_004027555.1 Craseonycteris thonglongyai | reverse complement strand
AAGGTTTTCAAGTTTTTTGGGTAGATGCCCAGTAGAGGGATGGCTGGGTCATATGGTAATTCCATTCGTAATTTTTTGAGGAATCTCCATACAGCCTTCCATAGTGGCTGTACCAGTTTACAGTCCCACCAGCAGTGTATGAGGGTTCCTTTTTGTCCACAGCCTCTCCAGCACTTGTTATCCCTTGTCTTGTTGATTACAGCCATTCTAACAGGTGTAAGATGGTATCTCATTGTGGTTTTTATTTGCATCTCCCTAATTGCTAGTGATGTGGAGCATTTTTTCATATATCTGTTGGCCATATGTATGTCTTCCTGAGAGAAGTGTCAAAACAGGGTTTTTTTAAAAAAGGGGGCGGGGAACTCAGCAAAGGGAAATAATACAAAATGTAAAAGGTACCAATTATAATGAATAATCTTAGAGAAATGAAAGAGAGCATTGTCATAAAATAAGAGCAGGATGTTTTATTTCTAAAGAAAAATACAGAATATTAAACCATTCTTGAAATTAAAAAAATAAATAAATAAATAAAATTCTAACATTCAACAGAAAACCTGGAAGATAATTTTTTTGGTTTGTGTGCTTTTTCCAGAATGTTTGAAAAAGAAAAAGTGAACAATAGGAATTATAGGGTGAGTTGGGGGGGCGGGGAGGGACTATCAAAGAAATAAGATCATTTCCTAGGATTTAAGAATATAGGATTTCACACTGAAAGGTTACACTCAGTGTAAGGTGACCAACTCTTTTCCAATGAAAAGGAGGACAGTTGATTCTGGGAGGTGAGCACATAATGTGAAGTATAGGTGATGTGATGTGGACTTGTATATCCGGAAACTATCTAATTGATATCAATCAATGTCACCCCATTAAATTTAACAAAAATTAAAAAAAAAAGAAATCAATTGCAGAGCAAAAGAAAAAAACAAAAACAAAAAAATACAAAAGGAGGACATCTAGTATTACATATGGAAAAGGAGGACATCTAGGAGGACACTTTTCGAGGGAGGACAGAACTTCCAAAAGGAGGACTGTCCTCCCTAAAGGAGGATGGTTGGTCACCTTACTCGGTGCCAAGAACCATTATTATATAATTTTAGTTCTCGAATGAATTTCAGGTCCTGAGAGCTCCCAAGTTGAAAGAAATCACATCCAAAAACTTAGGGTCAGCACCAGACTTTTCAATAGCAATATTAGAAGCTTGAAAACAAAGGAGCAATGCCTTTAAATATGGCAGAAAATTACCATATTTTTTGCTCCATAAGACACACTTTTTTCCCCAAAAAAACGTGGGTGAAATTGTCTGTGCATCTTATGGAGGGAATATTGTGTCACAGACTGTGATGTGTATTACCTGACCTGTCAGTGGTAGTAACTGTTAGAAGAGGAAGTGGTAGGCCCACAAACAACCCCTGGTTCTTAATACTGCTGTTGACTTTACATGGTTGAAATATTATTCTGCTATATTTTATTAAATATAAAGGTTGTCCCAAAATTCACACAAGAAGTAATTTTGATAGAAAATACAGGTTTATACCGGTAATTAAAAATTGTAAATTTTCATTGCTCAACAATGAAAACGCTTTGTTCTTTTGTGTAGCACTCCCTTTTTAATAACCCTGAACTGTCAGCTGTCACACTGTCATTTTTTTCCATTGGCAACACTTTACAGCACAAATGATGCAAAGTTCAAATCTTGCGTGAATTTTGGGACACACTTTATTAGTACACTATTTGGTTCAAATGTTTTTTTTCTTCTTTTTCTCCTCTAAACCTAGGCTTGTCTTATGGTCAGGTGCATCTTATAGTGAGAAAGATATGTTATGTTCAATTTAGAGTTCTATACTAAGCCAAAATACCAAGAGTGACCATGAATAAGACATTTTCAAATATGTAAGTTTCAAGAAAATAAATTACCTTCCATGAATCATTCTCAGAAACCTAAAGGAGACTGTACTTCAGTAAAAGAAACTATTCTCTTAGTATCCTTTTGAATAATAAAATATCTACAGTCATATCTCCCTCTTCCATTCCTGATATTAATTGGTTTCTTCTTTTTTTTTTCTTGATGACTTTAACTAGAAGTTTGTCTGTTTTGTTAATCTTTTCAAAGAACCAGCTTGATTTTATTAATTTATTTTATTTTCTTCTTATCTTTATTTTTTCTTTCTACTTACTTTGGGTTCCCTTTTCTTCTTTTTCTAACTTCATAAAGTAGAAACTTGGTTTTTCTTCTCTAACATATGCATGTAAAGCTGTAATTTTCCTCTAACTGCTTTTTTGGCGTCATCATTAATTTTAAATTCTTTTCTCCTTGTGATTTTTTCTTTGACCCATGGGTTACTTTAAAAAGTGTTATGTAATTTCCAAATAATGGAGAATTTTCCAGGTATCTTATTGTAATTAATTTTTTTTAACAATTTTTAAAGATTTATTTCATTGTTTTGAGTGAAGGTGAGAGAGAGAGAGAAAAGGGAGAGGGCCCAGAGCAGTCTCCACAGCCACACATCACTGGTTGTGACATAGTTTCATTCCACACAGTTGGAAGTGGGCCACACGAGAGTGGGAAGTAAACCAGGGGCCTCCCACATGGTAGGCAATGACCCTCATCGCTGTCCCCATGGCTATCAGCTGCGCCACAGTTCAGCACATGGGTCTGCACAGCCTGGGGACAGGACTCCATTCCTGGACACTGTGGTTGCAAGGCAAGCACTCCACCTGCTGAGCTATCCTGGCATCCCTGCAATTTATTTCTAATTTAATCACTGTGGTCAGAGAAGATACACTATAAAATTTTAAATTTTTAAATTCATTGAAACTTATTTTATGATCCAACATATGGTTTATCTTGGTGACTATTCCATGTGGGTTTGAAAATAATATATTGTAAGGGCCAGTTGCTCAGGCAAAACAACAAGTACAAAACCCACGACCAGGAACAAATGATCCTTGGGCAGGGATTATGATACCCACAATTTATGAAAAATTGTTCTCGAAAAGCCTCAACCATTGCGATACCTGTAACCAAGATAACTGCAACTCAGGTACAGAAACCAACGCTTCCTGATAGTTACCCATAAAAGCTCTCCCAAAACTAGAAGATGGCCCTCAAATCCCCCAACAGGACCTTCTAAACCTGGCCTTCAAGGTCTATAATAACAGGGAAGAACAGGCAAAAATAGAAAAAGCCCAAAAAGATCAGGCCCATTGCCAAATGCTGGCAGCAGCTATTTGGGGCTTCAAAGGCAAGGGCCACCCCCAGGACACCCTAATAAAACCCCACCAGGACCTTGTTTCCAATGCAGCAAAGAAGGCCACAGGGCAAAAGCTTGCTCAAACCCCAGGTCCCCACCAAGGCCATGCCCTCATTGTGGCAAAAGAGGACACTGGAAGGTTGGTGGACTATCCCTTCCCCTCTCTAGGGGGAGATCCATCCCCTCCTACCCTAGATGGAAATTGCTCCAACCTCTCCTTACCCAGCCTCCTAGGCCTTCCCACAAAATATTTAAGGCACCCAGGACCACAGGCTCCATCTTGCATCACCATCTAGAAGCCCAGGGTTACCCTCCATGTGGCAGGTAAGCCAACTTCCATCCTTACTAACGCAGGGGCCACTTATTCTGCCCTTCCCAAGTTTTCAGGTCCTGCTCATCCCTCCAACATTTCCGTTGTGACTGCTGACAGCCTACCATCCTCTCCCCCAGCTACAGAACCTCTCCCATGTACCCTCCAAGATGATCCATTCTCTCACTCTTCACTGCTCATGCCTCAACTGCTGAGAAGATCCTTACTCTCCTCCTGCTCTTCCTTCTCAAATTCTGGTGGTCATCTCCACCTTACCCCTCACTCTCCACCACCATCTCCTATCTTCCACTTCAACAGATACCCCAGGGTGACTTCAGTTACCCACAGGGATCCATAGTCCATCTCTTATATCCACACAGAAAGTTCCATGTACGACACTCTTCCTCCCTCTGACCTGGACTAATTCTACTTTTCTCTCCCCCTGGATGCATTTCAGCCTTTGTTTCCTCCCTCTTTGAGGCCTCTTACCTTGAAAGGGCTCTCAGCCTCACTCAGGCTCTTCTCTAACAGGCCAACTCCTCCTATGCCTCAGACTGCTGGATGTGCCTATCTATGTCCTCCTCAGCCTACAGTGCTTTCCCCATCCTCCCCAACCAAACACATCTTATGCAGGCTAAACCAGACTACAAACTCCAGATGAGTCAACGTTCTTAGAGAGGGCAGATACCCTCATTGGAGACAATCCCACATCCGCCGCCAATAGGGCAAACCTTTTATTTCAAACCTGTCTCTCCCAACTAGGTCAATTAAAACCTGATGGCCCTCCTGTCCACAAACCCATCACCCTCAATATATCCCTCCTCTCACCCACTTCTCTGTGTTTAACGTCTCAAGGACAAGTCCCAGTTGGACGCCTTTCTTCTAATCTCTGCAATACCAGTTTTCATATCTTTCCCCACTGACCACCAAAACACCCACGTAAGCTACCAGACCTTCCCTACAGCTAACAAGTTATTTGCAAACCCAGTGTCCTTCACAGCCATGCCAACTCTGGAGGCCCAGGGCCATAGTTGTTCCTACCCCCAACAATAAACTCTACCCTTGGCTGTTTTCCTCATCCAGATGCCTACATCGTTCAAAACAAAATTCTTCCCATCTCTCTCCTCTCATCGGTGCCACCTTGCCCTCAACTCTAGAAATAGGGAGTGCAGAAACAATAGGTAGGACACAGCCCCGAATGCACCTATTGTCCATCCACCTGTCGGCCTGCATCACTCAGTCAGGGGCCCTCTTTCTGTGTAGAACTAACATACATGTGCCTGCCCACCAACTGAACAGGAACTCGCACTCTGGTTTACCTCACCCCAAACATCAATCTAGTCTCATCCCAAGAAGCTCTCCCCATTCCTAATACCCAGCTGGTTAGACACAAACAGGCCATCTAAGTGGTTTCCCTACTCATGGCCCTAGGCATCACCAGCAGCCTGGGCCTTGGAGCCAAAGGTCTGGGAACCTCCCTGCCTTATTTTCACACCCTTTCTAGGATCTCTAAAGCTCCTTAGAAGAAATAGCCTCTACACTGATAAGATTACAAGACCAACTAGACTCCTTAGCAGCCATCACCTTGAAGAATTGTCGAAGGCTAGATCTTCTCACAGCAGAAAAAAGAGGTATTTGTGT
Source organism: Craseonycteris thonglongyai (assembly GCA_004027555.1). NCBI lineage: Eukaryota > Metazoa > Chordata > Mammalia > Chiroptera > Craseonycteridae > Craseonycteris > Craseonycteris thonglongyai. The sequence continues at coordinate 6,405 of PVKE010048367.1, read as the reverse complement.
CTTCCTAGATGAACAATGCTGCTTCTAACTTAACCAGTCAGGCCTCATAAGAGATGCAGCTGCTAAACTTAAAGAGAGGGTACAAAAGATCAGAGAGAGACAGGAAGGCTCCCGGAAACAATGGCTAAAAATAAATTAGGTTTCTTGGCTTTTCCCCTTCATAGGGACTCTCATATTTGTCGTTCTCATTTTAGCTTTTGCTCCTGTCTTCTTTGCCTCTTCACTAGCTTCCTCCAGGACTGCTTACCCACCTCCACCAACTGAACACCTCACAAACTATTCCTAGTCCAGGCCGATTACCAAAGAGTCTCCACATCCCCTGATCCCAACCTGATCCCTCAACTCTTCACCAGCCCATATCCCAGCCCTTCCCCCTCAGACTGGTGCCCTTATCCAACAGGAAGTAGCTCCAGAAGACTGACCTGTGCCCCCAAACATATAAACAAAAAGGCTGGAATGTAAGGGCCGGTTTCCCAGGTAAAACAGCAAATACAAAATCCATGACCAGAAACAAAGAGCCCTTGGGCAGAGATTATGACACCATGATTTATGAAAAATTGTTCTCAGAAAGCCCCAACCATCGAGATACCTGTATCCAAGGTAAATGCAACCCAGGTACAGAAATGAATGCTCCCTGATAAATACCATAAAAGCTCTCCCGACTTCCCATTGGTTGCTGCTTCCACTTTCAGAGTCAGCCCTGTGGGTCTTTAATACACTTCCTTGCTAGCCTGAACTCTTGATGTGTTCCTCCCTCGGTGAACGTTTCATGTCTATATTCTGTCTTTGTTACGTATGGTGTCCTATCTATACGTCAATTTGATCATGTTAGTTCATCATGTTTTTCAGGTCTCTATTCTTGAGACAGGATAGTTAATGAAACCTAGGCAGTTAGGGGAGGGAATCCTAGCAACCAGCAAGCTGCAGTGTCGGTCGTCATGACACCCATGTTTGGGAACGTAGCACAGAAACCTGGTGGTCAGGAAACTGAGCCACAGGAGGGGACGATACCAGAACCCATTGTCCACAGCCCCTCAAGTAACACTGAATAAAGAAACATCACCTGGCTCAGCCTCAACCTGTTCTATGTGTCTAACCAAGTAGACACCTCCCAAGTTAGGAATTAATTGCAGGCACCAAACAATAACTCCAAGGCATATAGAAGATATAAAAGAATAGTCCCTAAATGTACACACTGGGCATTCCAGTTTCGGATGTCCCCTCTCATCAGAGAGCTCTCCTTCTTTCAGGGGACATTTTCCACTTTCAGATGCCCCCTCTCATTAGAGAGCTTTTACTTCTTTCTTTTCTTAATAAACTTTGCTGCTTCACCTTTTCTGTGGAGTCCACGTTCTCATTCTTAGATTTTGTGAGACCACGACCATCGGATGTCACCATTCACAATTGTTTCCTGCATCACTTTTATGCATTATCAAGCTGACCTACCAGTTACCAAGAGAATCATTAAAAATCTCCAACTACGAAATGCTGGGCTAGCTCAACAGTTTAGTACTTGCCTCACAATTGTGAGGTCCAGGCTTCCATGCAAACCCATATGCTAAATTATGGCACAACTGGGAACCACTGGGATGGCACAGTGATGAAGGTTCTCACCTCCCATGTGGGAGGCCCCAGGTTCAGTTTCTGCCATGCAAGACCCCACATCCCCCTGTGTAGAATAAACTCATGTCATACTAATGATGTACAACTATGGAGACTGCTCTGGGTCCTCTCCCTTCTCTCTCTCTCTCTTTCTCTCTCTCTCTCTCTCTCCTCTCAAAAAATAAATAACTTTTTTTTTTAATCTCCAACTACCTGAGGGAAGGGGAGAAGGGAGGAGGGAGAGTGGGGAGGGGAGGTGGGAGTGGACACCAGCCTTATGGACACTCTCAATAGTTTGGTGGTTACCAGAGGGAAGGGGAGGAGGTGGGAGGGAGAGTGGGGAGGGGAGGTGGGAGAGGGCACCAGCATTATGGACACACTCAATGGTTTGGTGGTTACCTGGAGAGGGGGGGAAAGGGGGGAGGGCAAGTTGGGGGGGTGGGAATGGGCACCGGATATATGGTGATGGAAGGGGAGCTGATTCTGGGTGGTGAGCACATAATGCGATGCGTGGGTGATGTGATGTGGACTTGTACATCCGGAAACTATCTAATTGTTACCAATCAATGTCACCCCATTAAATTTAACAATAAAATAAATTTTTTTTAAATCTCCAACTACGATTTTGTCTGTGTGTCTGTCTGTACTTAGTTGTTCTTCCATGCCTTCCATATTTTATTCAGAGTGTATAATTGTTAACTGTAAGAGAATTAGTCTGATGCAAGTACCATGATACCAAAAGTAGTAACTAACCTAAGAAGCTTAGATAATTGTGACAAAAATATTTACATTCTAAAGTTTGACTCAGACTTCCTACTCTTGTTATATTATTCTCCTTACCTGTCCCCACCCCACCCCCAATCACATCACAAAAAGATCTGATACCCAGATACATAATTTCCATTAATGGACTTTAAGAACTACTTTCTTTGCATTTTATCTCTATAAACAAGTACACATTATAATGCCTTTTAATCAGCACACCTTAAAAAGCTTTTCTAAAAGTAGATGAATATAAGACTAGAGGAAAATTTTCTCATTCCACTCTGATGCCCAATTCCCCATTTTTTCCTCTAAAAGAGAAAGAGAGCAATTATGAGAGCACATAAGCACACAGAAGATCCTGTCCGTTTATGGGAAATATTTTCTAGACATCCTGGAAAATAGAAAGTTCATAACTATGACTCTATGACTTGTGATGACCCAACTAAAAGCCAATAGAAGAGATTGATGTCTGGGAGTTGTAATTGAAAAGGTATTTCTGAGATTTAAAGGAAGCATTCTAGAGAGAAATGAGGACTTTTGGATCCATGTGTTCATGCTGCAGAGTACAACAATTCAAAGCCATGAATCTCAAATACCTCGTATCATAAGTTATATCACCATTATAAAATAAAATTTTGTAGAAACAGCTATTTTATGTGACAGTATCCTAAAAGCTCATAAAATATTTGAGTTGCAGGCAGACATTTCTTTGAAAATTGAAACTAACTCCTTAACTCTGATCTACCTCTTAGTAGAAGCGGCAGTAAAACATCTAACTTTAAAACAAAAACATCTGTCCTATTTTTACCCCCATGAAAAGCTTTTTTCTTAGCCAAGTGCTCTTCATGGGAGACATTAAAAAGTGTGAGCGCTTAAGGTCCAGCATATTTTACTATACCATATATAATCTGCAATTGTCCAAAGAAAAAAAAATCCAAAAAATATAAGAAGAAATCATCTAATTTGAAAGAAAAAAAGAACACTACTTTAATAGTCTTAATAAAAAAGAGAAGAATGAAAAGGACAAAGAAGGCATGATTCAATAGAGGCACAAGTAATTCAGAATCTCTGAGTTCCAATATTAACTCCTAATCACAGCATGCAATCAAGTCATCAATGTTTATATTTTTTTTATCTACTAATTAAGGACACATAGAGAGAAGGTATGAAATATAGGCCATAAAAATGAGTGCATTTCTCATCTTAAATACTTAGCAGGCCCACCCAACCATTCTTTCTACAACTATTGAAAACTTTTTAAAAAGTTGATCCTTTATACTTTACACAAAAACTAAGTATGACTGGCAGACAATCTTCTCAAAAAAAACCTCCTTTAACCACACCACCACTACTCTTGCTATTCTCTCTCACATCCTGTATTATTTTCTTCGTAACAATGTCATTGTCTGAATTTATATTATTTTTTCTCCCTGTTTATTTTTAGAGTATAAGCTCTGATTTCTAAGACTATTATCTTGGGACAGCACTTTGTTTTCTTCCCTGATATATTCCCAACATTGGAAAGCCATACCTAGCATAGCCATAGAAGGGACTAAATAAATACTGTCTGAAGAATAAATAAATCTAATGCTAGAATCCAGAAGAAATTTGAAGCAGATTAAAATAGTTTCAGTGTTTCTCAAACTGGAATCTTAAATTATCTGGAAGTCAGCTATAATAGAAGTATAATTACAGTGACAAGAGAGGTCCTAAAGGCTAAACATCCTAGACTGTGGAAATTCTGTAATAGTCCAGTCTACTCCTGGTACTATACATTGTTGAATGACTTCTATGAGCTAAATTCTATATTTTTGCAACTCCTTTTGTTCTCTATAGTCTACTTATTTAAGGATTCTCACACTGTATACTTAAAAGGGGGTCGCATATGTCTGGTATTTGGACAAAAGGAAGAAATAGAAATATTACTAATTGACCCATCCTACAAACTCCACAAACTCAGAATAGGAGATATTTATAGCTCCAGACATATTGTGGTTTGGATGCTTTGGGTCTCCCATTTTTCTCATTAAAGTAGAGATATACAACATCATCCTAATGAATAGATACAATGCCAACAACAACAGTTCCACGCCGTGAACAGGACACACACACACACACATATAATCTGGTCCATTAATACAGAACTACTTCTCACTGATCTCTGCAACTCAAGGTTTATTTACTCCTAGACCCTGACAGAAGATAGAGTATATAATACCTTCCACTAACTCAACTACTTTATCTAGCTGAAGAAAATAAGTTTAATAAATCAGATTGTGTATGCTGAATCTGTTGAATTATTTGATTCATTATTTTTTAATTTTTATTTTTTACATTCAATATTATTTTATACAGTGCAGTGGTTAGACATTTATATAATTTATAAATTGGTTCCCCCAATAAGTCGAGTACCCACCTGGTATGATTCATAGTTATTACAATACTATTGACAATATCCCCTATACCGTACTTTATATCTCCATAACTATTTTGTAAGTACCAATAGTACTTTTTACTCCCTTCACATTATGAGTATTTAAATGAAAGTACATTTACTATCTAAATTCTGAATGTTATTATTTCCTTATTTTTCTTTTATTTTTTTCTTAAAGAGGAAAAGACAAAACTCAACACCCAAGAATACATCACCATAATATAACTTTTTAATAATATTGTCTATTGTCATCACATAGCTACAGCAGTACAGATGAGTTGTTATCAGTAGAATCTATAGCTCATTAGTCAGTACATATCATTTTGTCAGCAACAGTTTAGTTTCAGCAAAACAAAATTATGCTGCATTAAATTAATTTTAATTTATTGTTCTTTCCTGAGGAGAGGTATGTATTTAATTTGCTAAAATTTATTATTTGTTTTATAGTGGTATAAAAGTTACAAGTTTATACTAAGTTTAAGGCTTACACATTTGTGAAACATTATCATAAAAGCCCTTCAAGTCAATGCTGGGGACCAACTAGAAACCAGTCCTTTAAATGGGGCTCATATGAAACAAACTGATGGTTTCTAGATGGGTGGGGTGTTAGGGAGATGGGTGAAAAATGTGAAAGGATTAGGAAATACAAATTGGTAATTACAAAATAGTTACAGGCATGTGAAATACAGTATGGAGATTACAGTAAATAATGTTGTAAAAACTATGTACATGTATGGTATCAGATGGGCACTAGACTTATCAGGTGGAACACTTAACAAATTACAGAAATGCCTACCCACTGCACTGTACACCTGAAACTAATATATTATAAAATAATGCTGAATAGCAACTATAATTTAAAACTATCTATTAACAGCTGTCTAGGGGAAAAAATCAGCCATTGTCAATATAATGAGAATGGTTACAGGCTGGATACTTTGCAGACAGCCCTCGTGCAGTCACGGGTATAGAATACAGCATAGGGAATATAGTCGTGGTATTATCCAGCTAATGTAAGGTGTCAGATGGGCAGTAAACTTGTTAGGGTTATCACTTTGTGAGGCGTGTAAACGTCTACTCATTGTGATATTTTGTACACCTGAAACTAATAGCAAAAGTTCTTCAAATAAATTAGTATTTCTACTAAAAAGGGGAAACTTGTGTTACTAAAACTTGAGAAACACTGAGACAGACAAAAATGAAGCAATTAGTGAAAACCCATTTTTGCCTCATGAAACATAACCCCTCTTCTACCAGAAAAATAAAACTGAAAAACTGTCCCTCTCAATGCAAATTAAAACCACAATGAGATACCACCTCACACCTGTTAAAATGGCTATAATCAGGAGGCTGGGATGGCTCAGTGGGTTAAGCTCTCACTTTGCAGCCCCAGGGACCGAGGATCGAATCCCAGCCCTGGCCTGTGTGGACCCATGTGCTGAACTAGGGAGTGCCCCCAGTTTGGTTCTCACCAGGGTGAGACCCCAGCCCAGTTCCTGCCCTGTGCAGCCCTGCGCCCACCTGTGGAATGAAACTATGTGGAAAAACCAATGATGTGCAACTATGGAGACTGTTCTGGGCCCTCCCCCTTCTCTCTGTCTCTG
>PVKE010048366.1:0-11607 GCA_004027555.1 Craseonycteris thonglongyai | reverse complement strand
GACTCAGAGTGTATTCTGAGCTTCCACCCAGTTTGGTTCTCAGGGCTACTTCCTTGCCTTTTGGGAAACAGTCTCAGAAAAGTTTGGCATTGTTTAAAAACAAAATCAGAATTTTTCTTTCAAAGCTTACTGGTTTCGACCTAATAAGCAACTGCTATTGGATTGAGAAAATTGCTTTTAGTTGAGAAAATTATTTCCAGTATGAAAAATAAATACCAATTATGAAGTTTCTTACCTGCATGTTTGACGTTGAAACTTCTTTCCTTTTAAGAAGCATTTCTGTGTATTTTCTGTACATTCGCAGGCACATTTCCCAGGGTTGAGAGGTTGATTTCTTGGGCAGGTTCTTCTACATACACATTGGCATGTGTTTTCATCAAATTCTCTGTTGGCCCCACATGAGTTGGGGAAAAGTTTATTTTTACAGACACACTGGCACGAGTCTCTGTCTAGTTCTTTGTGGGGTCCACAGCTGGAAGGCCGAAGCCCCCCTTTGCAGACACACTGACAGGTCTCTTCATCCAGCTCCTTGTTGGGTCCACAGATATCATGGAATCCATCTGCTGACTCTAGACAAACACAGGCGTGGCATCTTTACTATACTTTCTTGGACTTGGGTGTGGTGTGAGACAATTAAAATTAGCACTGAAAAGTGTTTTTGTTTTTATGTTTTTCATTATAGGGTTGTGCACAAACATGGATATGTTCCTTTACAAAGAAGTTGAAAATAATACCAATATGAAACAAAAATATTTCTATTATGTGTCGTGACTTAATTTCAAAGTATGATGACCTGAATATTACATGTGATTTTAATGTTAAAATATTTGTTAGTCAAAATAGAGACCCATGGCATTTAGTCTTAAAAACATCATTCTGCTTACCGTCTCCAGCACTAGAGGCAAAAATAAAATCTTGCTGAGTGAGGCATCTGCAGATGTGGTTACTCCATGTGTAATTTGTGGGGCAGGTCTTGTTTGTAGCCTGGCACCTTGAAGAGACACAGACAAGTTAAGCATTAGTATAATTGGTACATAGAATGGATCTCTTTTCCTGCCTATGCATTACAAAAATCGATATGTGTTTGTAAACAAAACAACAACAACTTTAAAATGATGTAAGTATATATAAAATGAAATGTGGAAGTTCCCATTCAAACTACATCCACCTGTCAAAATTCTAATCTCAGAGATGATTAGAATTTATTAATAATCACTATTAGTTATATTGTCTTATAGCACTCCAGACTTCTATATTTTTATGGAAAACACATTATTTATTTAATCATAGTGCTCTAGTTTGTGTGAACGTGAAATAAAGCCTTTTATATAACTCTGAAGTTTTCTTTTCCACTAAACATTACATTATGGACATATTTACATGTCATTTCATAAAATTCTGCTCCATTATTTTTTGTGGTTGCATAGTAATCCAAAAAATAGATGTACTATTTATTTTATTAATCTCATATTAGTATCTATCCAACTTTTGACTTTTTCAAAAAGCTCTACAGGAAACCACCTTATAAATGTACCTTTACTGATCTATTTCCAAGGCACAGAAGCTCATAACTGTCCTATGGGCCATTAAAACAAAATTCCTACTCCACATGCCACCAGAAAGGTATCAATGGCTGTTTTTCTTTTTGTATTGTTATTATAGTTTTCCTTCCCTCCTTCTCTTCCTCCCTCCCTCCCTTCATTTGACTTAAAAAAAAACAAAACATTATGCTGTTCCTTTTCTTTGCTGTTCCTTTTCTTAGCTTTTGGTTTATGGTTTCAGTGTTTCCTTTTGTAAATCAAATAGGTATGTATATATATTTTTCTCATTCTGTCACATAGCAGATAGCATCCTTTGTATGCTGTTCTAAACCTTGCTTTTTCAGGTAACAGTATTTCCTGGAGAACATTATACCTTCCTAATAATTTTAGGTATTCACAAGAGGAATTCTCTCCACATTACGGTATGTATTTCTGTCATTTTCTTGGCTAATCATGACCATATATCAATCCACATGAACTTCAGACAGTATTTATAAAATTTCCAAAATAATATAATTAAAAAAAATTTAGTTCCTATCCAAGACTTTAGTGATCTATCAAATAATATGAAGTTTTGCTTAGTTATATAATAGTAATGCAATTAATTTTGGCTAAATGAGACTCATATCGCTCTTCTATAACTGAAAGTAAACCCTTCGTGGCTATGCTGCTTCACTGTCGACACGGTTCAAGTAATACATTCCCATGTTGATATCACGTGGACACGGTGCTGTGGCGGTCACTATCACAAAGGCATCTGTCATTTTGCCAATGTGTTATTTGTACTGCCATTACCTAAGCCAAAGTTTTTCCAACTGTTAGTTGTAACCCATTGATGGATTAGAAAATCACCTATATGGGTTGGGAAATGAATTTTTTAATGAACAAGAATGTCATATAATAAAGTGCAAACTATTAGAATGCATGTGATAGATTGTTTTCTAAAATTTTATTTCAAGTACATATGCATGTAAATATTTTTAATATAAGTAATATACATACACTAATATGTGTATAAATATGACATACAACCACTCTCCCACACAAACCCTCCTCCCACGTGTGGTACGCATTCATGTGTCTATGGTTGCAATATCAAATGTATTTGTTTTTAGTACAGTCTGTACAGTTGACAAAACATGTATCTCAGCTATTTAAGTGTAAAATAAGAAGTATCAAGAATAATCTCATAGATAAGCCTTAATGAGATTGGTGAATGATGATATTTCCAACTGTAGGAATATGTGTTAATGCATATGGGCTTAAGTATCAATATGTTCACAAAAATTTTCATCCTAAATAGGTATGAAAACAAAATAATTTCCTATAACATAATGAGGAAAAATTAGAGTTTTCTCTGTAATATTTCAAAATTTTCAAAAATAAAAATTCAAAAGTACATATTGTGTGTAGGAACAAATATAGAAATCAATGTAGAAATATATTTCTGGAAATATAGAAAATGTACTAGTCTTAAAAATTAAATAATTAAATCATTTCATATAATCTGCCATCCATTTATTGATTATTTAATTGGTCAATTTTTGCACATTCATATTGAATAACACTCTCAATTACATTATAACTCAAACATCGTACCCACATAGACTTTATATTACTAATTATGATTTGTTCAAAGTTAATTAAATAGGTTAAATTCTAATATTCTTAAAACTTTAATTTCTAGAAAAATACAACTTTAGGGGAAGCTGGGATGGCTCAGTTAGTTAAGGGCTCACTTTGCAGCCCTGGGGACAGAGGATCGAATCCCGGCCCCAGCCCGTGCGGACCCATATGCTGAACTGGGGAGTGCCCCCAGTTCAGTTCTCACTAGGGTGAGACCCCAACCCAGTTCCTGCCCTGTGCAGCCCCGCACCCACCTGTGGAATGAAACTATGTGGAAAAACCAATGATGTACAACTAGGGAGACTGTTCGGGGCCCTCCCCCTTCTCTCTGTCTCTGTATCTCTCTCTCTCTTGCTCTGTCAAAAACAATAAAAATAAATCTTTTAAAAAAGAAAAAATACAACTTTAGAAGCTTTGCCAGAACAAAAACAAAATTACAGTGATGCCTTGGAATTTGAACTTAAGTTGTCCCAGACCCCTGTTCAAGTTCCAAAACATTCGAGTTCCAAGACAAATTTTCCCCTTTTAAATAACAGAAACAGGATTAACTTGTTCCTGGGTGCCATAAACTTGAATTTTCAAAATGATATTAACAGTAAATGCACTGGATTTATAGCAAAATATTAATTTTAAGCTAAAATATTAAATAACAAGTAATAATAACTTAAGATACAGCTTCAGACAATGACTTAAGTAACAAAGTGTAGGAGTGGCCAGAAACGTAAGCATAAATCAAAGAGTATAAGAGAGGTAACTATAGCAAAGGTCGTACATTATGATGGGGCAGGGTTGCTGCCTATACAATCTGTGTTAGACCAATTTCCCTGCACTGCTCTCGAAGCATACCTCACACGAACAGTGAGTGGGTGTTCAGATAAAGCTACGGGCTGTACAGTCGACACATCTCAAGGGAACAACGTGTTGGCGTTTGGATTTTGAAGCAGTGTTTGGATTCTGAGGCAAAATTTGCGTGATTTTTTTGTTTGGATTTCATGTTGTTTGAGTTTTGGGGTGTTTGGATTCTAAGGCATCTACTTACTTATCTATGTCAATACATAGTACTATTTCAGAGTTGAAATTTGAAATTTGCTTGATACCATTTCATCATAGTAACATATATTTGAAGGGAATGAGTTTTCATAATTACCTAATGAAATTCTGTGCTCTGAAAGTGAAAAGCAAGTTCTTACCATTTAAAGCTGCTCATGTGAAAAAATGGGAGACACAATTTCCAAAATATTATATTAGAATGAAAAGAAATGTTTTATTTTATTTTTTAAAGATTTGTTTTTATTGTTTTGAAAGAGAGAGAAGGGAGGAGGGCCCACAGCAGTCTCCATAGTTGTACATCATTAGTTGATGTGACCTAGTTTCATTCCAGACAGGTGGATGTGAGGCCCTGCAGAGTAGAAACTGAACTGGGGGCATCCCTATGGGAGGGGAGATCCTTCATTGCCAAAGCCATCCCAGAGGTTACCAGTTGTGTTGCAGTTCAGCATAGGGGATTGCACAGGGCTCAGAATCAAATACTGGGACACATGATTGCAAGACAAGAGCTCAGTCGCTGAGCTATTCCTGCATCCCTGGAAATGTTTTTATGCTGGATAGAAGAATTAGCACAATTCTATCCCACATATCTTTTTTTTTTCTTTTTAAGACTTATTTTATTCTTTGAGAGAAGATGAAGAGGGGTAGGGAGCGAGAAAGAGAGAAGGTAAGCGGGCCCAGAGCAGTCCCCATAGTTGTACATCATTTGTTGTGACATGGTTTCATTCCACACAGGTGGATATGGGGCCCTGAGGGGCAGAGACTGAAATGGGGGCCTCCTGCATGAGAGGCAAGAACCTTTGCCACCATCCCAGCAGTTACTAGCTGTGCCACAGTCCAGTGTATGGGTTTGCATGGGCTGGGACCAGGATTCGATCCCCAGACTTTGAGGTTGCAAGGTGAGCACTCAACCTGCTGAGCTATCTCGGCATCCCTTCCAACTTATCTTAATCTACAAAGCATTTTTATTCTACTGAAATTTCTCTTCAAGTGCTGAATATTAATGTGTGAACATATTAAAAATATTTACAAATTATTTTTTCTATACTGTATAAAACATTGGTTCAAAGACATTTTGTCTGCAAAGTAAAACAGAACATTGTATAATTATTTGCGAAGCCTATCTATTTGTATATTGAGAATTGAATATAAATAATTGACTTTGCTATTTTCCCTTTCACACCCACCCATATACACACAAATACAACCACAATCTTACTTATAATTTGTATGAAGAAAAAAGATGCCTTTCTAAGAATCATTTCATTAATGATTTCAGAACTTCATTAGACTGGTTTGGTATTTATTGCTTTTTGCTAGCTAAAACCAGACAACCAAAATATAGGGGTATACATATGTTAGAAAGCAAAGGATTTAGTAATTAACATCAATATTATTTTGTAATTTATCTCCTCTTTGAATTTCTAAAAGATTAATATGTTCCAAATACGCTCTGTAAAAGTAAATTGTACATATTGGGTAAAGATTACCAGCTCTTCCACTGTGAACATTGTAGTAGGTTTTTTGTGCATAGTAATTATTTTAAAGATTTATCTTATTGTTTTTGACAGTGAATACAATTTATTTTTAAAGATTTATTTTATTGTTGTTGACAGAGAGGGAGAGAGACAGAGAGAGAGAGAGAGAGAGAGAGAGAGAGAGAGAGAGAGAGAGAGAGAGAGAGAGAGAGAGAGAGAGAGAGAAGGGGGAGGGCCCAGGGCAGTCTCCATTATTGTACGTCATCAGTTTTTGACATGGTTTCATTCCACACAGGTGGGTGTGGGGCTGCAAAGGCCCAAAATGGGCCGGGGGCCTCCCACCTGGGAGGCATGCCCCTGTGAGCCATGGGAGGCATGCCCTGGCAGAAAGGGAACTGGGGGCCTCCCACATGGTAAGCTCACCCCAGTTCAGCATATGGGTCCGCACAGGCCAGGACTAGGATTTGATCCTCAGACCCTGAGACTGTAAGGCAAGAGCTCAGTCTGCTGAGCCATCCTGGCTTCCCCATACTAATTTTTTGTCTCTTTCATGTCTACTTTTTGGCCCTGGAATTTTTATATACTTGGAAATATACTTGGAAATTTCCTAACTCCCCAAATCTATATTTAAAGAACAAAGACACACTACTACCTTATCTTTGGCATTATAATTGAGATGAAACATCATTCTTTTTCAAAGAACTATACTTTCTGTAATATATTTCTAATTGAAAAAAGTTAAATGTATCTTGACTTATTAAATTACTATTGACTTACTTTTCTAAATCTTTCATAGATCATGCAAAATGAATATTAACATTAAATGCACATTCAACTTGTAGCACTTAATGACTTTTTTAGAAAGCAAATTGGTTCTTTGGAGATGAACTGTGCTATTAATCAATTACTCTAATTGATAGCTTTTTAAATAAGGTATCTTCACAAAAACCAATAGATTAAAATTCTGCTGACCATTTAGCACTTACAGTCCCCAGTTCAGTTCCTCAAATAGCTATCCTACTCTAAGTATTGTTAAATGTGGAACATAATATAGTAATATTTGTTTGAAAGCATGTACTACAAGCTCTCACACACTCCTCAGAGCACCTTCATATCAGTCACTGGGATACCCAATAAGAAGCTCTGTATTCTACTGAGATAACCAATAAGGAGAACTCTGACCACATTAATAATTTTTGATAAATATCAAAATAGAAATTTGATTTTCTAAATGCCTAAATTCAGCTCATATCACCTGAATTTCACCTACTATGATTAACGTTACTGAAACCTGTAATTATATTATGGAAGAATATCAATCCATACCCTTTTTCCTCAACATTGCTGTCAGAATAACAGCTGGAAGGGCAACTTTATTCTTTCCTTATCAGAACCACAGAGCCTTGGGAAAAAAATGTTTAAAAAGTTTTATTCCAGAAGTCTTTGAACTGCTTTGTTCATATTTAGTTCATCATGTATGGCCCAAGAGAATACTTGACTATTTAGACAGATGTTGATATGTTTATATTTTTGCAAGAGTGGTTAAGTAAAAATGGCCTTTATATTAAATATTATTCATATTATATAACCTCTTTAACAGTATGCATAGAAATCAGAATCACATTCATATTAATGCTTTATATAAATTGTGTAATATAAAAAGGAAAAACATTGAACAGAGATATACTTAGATAAAATGTATATACTCATCTTCCCTTGTGTTGATATTTATTTACCTCACACTATTTTATTCTCATATTTGTGTATGTTGCTGTTTGCTTATATTTAATTAGTCTACTGACTGGAAAAACAGCAGGCAGGAGTTGGGGCTTGTTAGGATATAAAAGAACTAGGTGGTTATTAGGACTGACTAATGCACATTCCATGGTTTTCACATTCATTGCAGATGTAATAGTTGAAAGGTTAATAAAATAGCATTAGTATGAAAATACCATTGTATATAAAGAAGTGGTCTTATAAATCTAATCTTTCACTTTTTGTATGAATGTAAATCGTTTTAAAGCAAGAACCTGACATATATGAGAGCTCAGCCAGTATCTGAGACTTGGATATGTAACAAGAGCTACAGAAGTATGGGAGAATAGATAAATGTAGAAGCATTTGCTTGCTTGGATAGGCAGGGTTGAGACTAGTATGGTAGATTAAAACAATGAAAATCTAGTAGTTACTGTATTGGTCAGTTTGTCAATTTTTATTTCTATATTTGATTTGTCAGAATTAGAACAGACAAAGGTAACTAATCAGGAATTCAGTAAAAATGTTCTTCAACAATAGCCACTTGTCTCATTATCTTGAAACAGCCACACTTAATTAACAGGAAAACAAAAACAAAGCAATGACAACAAAACACTGTGTGTTGAGGGCATTAGTGAGTTGTTAGGACATCAAAATGATTGGTTAATGCCAAGGATTTGGGGGAAGGGACTTAGAGTTGGATAGGTGAAACATTCTACATGATACTGTAATTATACATTTCCTGTACAACAGAAACATCCTAATGTAACCTGTGGATTTTAGTTGATAATGCATCAGTATTGAATCATCAATTATAACAAATAGAGCACACTAGTATGAAGTATTAATAAGGGAAACTAGGGTAGGAGGCTGAGGAGAAATATGGGAACCTTTTACTCAGTTTTTCTGTAAAACTAAAACTGCTTACAAAATCTATTATTATTATTACTATTATTATTATTATTATTTTTAAAGAAAATGACTTGTAAATTTGGTCTAATAACATGGAACTTCAATAATAATAATCATCAATGTGTTTTGGCTGAACTTGATAATATAAAATCTTTGATTTAATAGTTCCTAAATCTGAGTAACATTACAGACACAATCTCACTGCAGAGGATATAGTAATGGAGTCTTCTCAGCCATATACACTTAGCTGTAATTTCTACCAGTCAATCACAAGCCATAGGAATGCTACGCTTTCAGTTATTATCTTTTAGAAGGTACAAACGAGACAGTGCATAGGCAAGCACACCATATAATATAGTTAGCTTCCTTTTCAGAAAACATATGCTTCAGAGTCTGTGGTCGTTTACCTGAGTTCGATGGTATATTGATTCATATCAACTGGTGCTCATTTGAAGGCATTAGACAATATTTAGATAAAGAGCTTTGTAAATAAGAAGAGGAATAGGAATATGAATTAAGATTTCAGCAATAACTGTATATGAGCATAATGGATTTAAACTTGCAAAGGGAATATTTTCCGGGCAGAATACAGATGCAAGTTTTAAAATACTAGAAAAAAAGTAGTTTCTGATCAACTGGTACAAAATTATGTGCCAGTTTTATTGGCAGAAATATTATCTCTGCACTTCTGTTATTAATTTATCACATTACTCTGTTTATATTTATTTCTGGTAAAATATATATATATCTGCTATAGCCATAAAATTAAAGGGAAAGATAGAAAAATTAAAAACAAAACTCATAGATATTTAAGCTTCTAATCATTCAGACTGAGGATTAATAGTACATTAATAGTACAAAGACACTGAGCATCCAAGTTCTAAATCAAAGTGGTCCAGGGCTTTAAATCCACTCTGTTTCTTGGAGACATTCTTGCAAGGATAAAATTTCCCCTAATAAACCTGAATAATTGTAACTTCTTAGAAGGAAACAGTTTTATTTAGTTTCTTAGTAAACATTGTTGACCTTTTTGTAAAAGAAATGAAAAACAGTAAGGAAAAAAAACCACAACACATTTATCAACCTCAAGGCTAGATTGATCCATTTTCTCATTTTTTTCATCCCTTCTTTTTCTCATTGTCATTACAACTTTACTCTTTCCCAAAGACTGATACAGGCTCTTTATCAGAATAAAGTGACACATATCCTTTATTTTTATTATCCATTAAAGAATTCCAGATACCTTGGCTGTATTGAACATTGTTGCCCCGCTCCTCTACCCCAAACTCCCTATGCTGCCCCAGTATCACTACAGAAAAAAAGGAAACTCTGTGGGCTGATGCTCAAAGCTTTAGAAATATAGCCTTAGCATTGCCTCTTTATTGCTTTCACAGATTACAACCCAATTAAATTATTCTCATCTGTTCATTGTCCTCAGAATGTGCTACTTCTTTTATGAAACATTTAGAGATTCTGCCAATAATAACCAATTAAATAAGCAATAAACTTACCACTGGGTAAAATTAACTTCAAGGCATTTGTCTCTTAAATGTCAGTTCTCTGTCCTTTGATTTTACTCTCTTCCTAATATGTAGTATATTGCTTTCTTTATAGTATATTGTCACTGAATAAGCATGGACATTTATTTATATAACGGAATACTACACATGTATTTAATGAATGAACTAGGCCTACGGACATCCATATGGTTAAATTTCTAAAACATACTATTGAGAGAAAAAAGTAGAGTCATTATTTTAACATAAAAATTTTGTTGCTTGTGGTATGTTAATACATCCATATGCCATAAAAATAGAAAAGCATGAATGAAACTAATACAATTTCAGAGTAGTGATTACCTCCGGGAATGGGGGAATGAATGATAGCTGGGCTTTTGGGTTGTATCTCAAGTCGATATGACAAAATATTTGTTTAATTTTGAATCGAGGTGGAGGAATGTGTCATTTTTTTTGTTGTCCTTTAACATGTTTGAAGTTAATTTTTAATTTAAATAAGTCAAAAAATGCAGTAATGACTGCACCCCCAAAGAAATGAACTGGCTCCAAATTTAGTTTGAATCTTTTTCAGTTGTGTGATATTGGAGAAAGTTACTTAATACCTGAGATTCAGTTTCTTATCTGTAATTGGGACTTTTGCTCTGCTACTCTCGTGTTTTCTCTCCTTTCTTAAACAACCCCTGACTCAGTGCTGAGTGAGTGGTAGATTATTAATAAATAACATGTTATCTTCATTTCATGTCCTTCAGCTATTGGAGTCAGTCCTTGAAATTCTTGAGCTTTTTCTAATATTTGATCATCTCACTACTTCCTCTTTCCTTGAACTCTTGTTGGCTTTTGTAATATCTTTTCCACTTATAATAATTTTTCTTCCAGTTTTTATACCTAACTGTTCTGATTATTCTTTCTCAGACTCTTGTAGACAATTCTTCCTCTAACAGTTGATTAAATATTGATATTTCATATGATTTCATCTGTTGCTTTTCTCTCTTTTTGTCCTATATTTTCCTCATTTGGTTTAACCTCTTCCAATTGCTGTAACTACCAATTATACGCTGGTAGCTCAAACTCTTAGTACACATGTAAAAACAAAACTCTCCTTTTCAAACCCATATTCCTGTCTTTATGAATATTACCTATGCTGTTTCACCCTCATTCTCTCCCTCTTTGTTTTACATGTGTAGTTCCCAAGTATATACTTTCTTCTACTTCAAATGTCTTTCCACTTCTTTTCTGTCCATCCCCATTTTCACTGCTGTGGTCCTCACCCTTATAATTTCGCTACTGGATTATTTCAGAAATTTCCTCTCCAATTTTCCCACCTGCTGTTTGCTCCTCTAATTCACCTGCTACATTACCACCAGGTTGTTCTTTCTATAACATAAAATAAAAAATATCATACCATTACATGAATCTTTTAGTGGGTCCTGGGAGACTTGAAGAAAAAGTCCATCCTTGGCATGACATACACAATTCTGTGTACCCCTCTGGCCTCATGTGGATGCTCTGCACCTCACAGTATGCTGCTGTAGTCATGCATCCAGCATACTCCCCCACCACACCAACTCCAGTCCTGTGCTACATGTCTGACTGGCTCATGGGATTTCTTCTAGAGTAGCAATCCTATCTATCTTGCCATCTCTCTAGCCAACACAAAACTAATACCTCGTAGGCATATAATAACTGTATGTTGAATGAATTAATGAAGTAGAACATATTGCTTTATATACA
>PVKE010048365.1:0-11610 GCA_004027555.1 Craseonycteris thonglongyai | reverse complement strand
GTGTGTGTATGGGGGGGAGGGGCTTTAACATTTACTATTTTAGCAGTTTTCAAGTATACTAAGACAGTATTGTTAATTACATTTACCTTGTTGTACATTATATCCCCAGAACTTATTCATCTTATAACTAGAAGTTTGTACCCATAAACTGGCTTCACCCCTTTCACTGCACCAGTCCCCTGCCTCTGTCTGACTTATTTTACTTAGCATAATGCCCTCAAAATTTATCCATACTGTCACAAATGGCAGAATTTCCTTCTTTTTATGGGCCAAATAAAATTGCATTATATATGTATACACACACACACACTTATATCACATTTTCTTTATCAATTCTATTCTGTCACTGGACACTTGGGTAGTTTCTATGTCATGGTTATTATAAATAATGCTACAGTGAATGGGAGGGTACAGATATCTCTTCAAGGTAGTCATTTCATTTTCTTCAGATATATACCCAGAGGTAGAATTGATGGATCAGATTATGGGTCTGTTTTTAATTTTCTGAGGAACTCCATACTGTTTTTCATAGTGATTGCACTAGTTTCTATCACCACTAATAGTGCACAAGGTTTCCTTTTTCTCCACATCCTCACAAGCACGTGCCATTGCTTGTCTTTCTGATACTAAGTATTCTAACAGGAGTGAGGTGATATCTCAGTAGTTTTGATTTGCATTTCTTTGATGATTAGTGATGTTGAGCACCTTATCACATACCTATTAGCCATTTGTATATCTTCTTTAAAATAAGATCTATTTAGTTATTTTGCCTATTTTTAAATCAGATTTTTTGGGGGTTTTTTTTTGCCAGTGAGTTATATCAATTCCTTATATATTTTGGACATAAACCACTTATCAGATATTTGCTTTGCAAATATTTTCTCCCATTATGTAGGTTGCCATTTCATTGTGTTGATTATTTCTTTTGCTGTGCAAAAGATTTTTAGTTAGATGTAGTCCCACTTACTATTTTTACTGTTATTTCTGTGCTTTTGGTGTCATGTCCAAAAAATCATTGCCAAGGTCAATGTCAAAAAGCTTTTTTTCCTGTTTGTTTGTTTGTTTGTTTGTTTTTCCTCTAGGAGTTTTATGTTTTCAGGTCTTATTTAGGTCTTTAATGTATTTTTTAGTTAACTTTTGTGAGTAGTGTAAGATGGGAGTCCAGTTTCATTCTTTTGCATGTGACTATTCACTTTTCCCAGCACCATTTATTGAAAAGACTGTCTTTTTCCCATTGAGTATTCTTAGCCCCTTTGTTAAATATTAGTGAGCTATATATGTGTGGATTTATTTCTGAATTCTCAATTCTGTTCTATATTTCTATATATCTGTTTTTTTGTTTTTTTAAATAAAGATTTATTTTATTGTTTTTAACAGAGACACAGACAGAGACAGAGAAAGGGAAGGGTGCAGAGCAGTCTCCATAGTTGTATGTAATCAGTTTTTCAACATGGTTTTGTTCCATACAGGTGGGCAGGGGCCACACAAGGCAGAAATCAGGCCAGTGGTCTCCCACATGGGAGGCATGCCCTCACAATTGGGGGCTGAACCAGGGGCCTCTCACATGGGAAGCTCACCCTGGCAAGAACCAAACTGGGGGCCTCCCACAATGAAAACACACCCCAGTTCAGCATATGGGACTACATGGGCCAGGGCCAGGACTCGATCCTCGAACCCTAGGGCTGCAAAGTAAGCACTTAACCCACTGAACCATCCCGGCTTTCCCTAAGTATCTGTTTTTATGCCTTCACCATACTGTTTTGATTGATATAGCTTTGTAGTATAGTTTGAAATCAGGAATGTGATGCCAACAGCTGTTTCAGCTCAGATTTTAGTGAAATACTAGCAAAACAAATTTCATAGTATATTAAAATAATCATACATCATGTACAAGTAAGATACATCCATGGGATATGAGGATGGCTAAATATACAGAAATCAATAAATATGATACAACACATTAATAAACTGAAAGTTCAACAATTCAAAACTATGATCATCTCAATAGATGCAATGAAATCATTTGACAAGATTCAACATCCTTTCATGAAAAAATTCTCAACAAATTGAGTATAGAAGGAACATACTTCAACATAATAAAGATCTACAACAAGCCCCTAGTGAATATCATACTAAACAGTGAAAGGTTGAAAGCTTTTCTTCTAGAATCAGGAATAAGACAAGGGTGCCAACTCGACATTTCTATTCCTGGAAGTCCTAGGAATTCTCTAAAAGTATAGTCTACAGGCACCTGGATGTCCTAAACCCCTTGACACTGTGTAAAGATGTCTGCAAAATCAAAACCACTTAAATAATAATTCTTATATTATTATTTTCCTTTTCCCTTTGTTGACATTTTCAGTGATGGTGTGAAAGCAATGATGGGACCATATCAAAAATCAAGGAAGTGGTACCAAACTACACTAGTAGTCATTGTATGCTTCAATATCACTCATAGTTTAAACAAACAAACAAAATAACTCGATAGCCCTAAAGAATACCCTGGGTGATATATTATACTAACAATTAAATATGGACCTTAGAATATGTACCTTTATAATAATTTATGTGAAAAAATAGGAAAAATATATGAATCACTTTGTCATCTACTAATTTATCATGGTTGTCTTAAGAAAAAAACATCTGTGTAATTCTTTGAGTTGCAAGTTGATCTAGCCAGGTATTGATTGTTTTGCTTTGTTTTTCATAAGATACCATTTTTACTTGAAAAAAATAACTGACAATCAAACTATGGTTAGGTTATTCTGACCTGGATATTTAGCAGAAATTTTCTTATAAATGAATAAAGTGAGCCTGTGACTTCAAGGAAAACAACTGAGAGTATTTGTTGCCAGTGATAAAATTTGAACTTTTGGGTGAAATTAAAATGTTGATAAATTTGTGTCTGCCGACATAAGCTGGACAACTTATTAATACTAATGACTTTTGTGAGATTGGTGATATTAATTAATGTACATTTAAAAATAGTGCATGCTGAAAAGTTTCAAGGTGTTAAATATATAACTCATTGAATCAATATTTTTTCAAATAACAATGCATGCTATTACAAAATTATGTGTGGGTAAAAGTTCTACTTAAAATTCAAGGTAGACCAGTGAATTTTAGTTTAAGACATCGCATGAAGTTTATTGATATAGTTTTAGAGTCTATATTATATCTACTCTTTTAGAAACTACTAGTCAAATCTTGGTGTCATATCGAAGAAGAATGTCTACAAGTATTATTCCTTCCTTTTTTAGCTATATATAGGGCCACATTTTCTTCATATGCTTCAACCAAAACACTATTCTGTGACAGGTTGAAAGCTGAAGTAGATAACAATATCTAGTTTCTTCTATTAAACCAGACATTAAGAATATTTGCAGAGATATAAAACAATGCCATTCTTCTTACTAACTTTGTTCTTTAAAAAAAAAAAAATTATTGTATTGTTTTTGACAGAGAGAGGGAGAGAGAGAGAAAGAGAAGGGCCCAGAGCAGTCTCCACAATTGTATGTCATCAGTTTTCGACATAGTTTCATTCCATACAGGTGGGGGGTAGGGGTGCGGGGGGGCGGCATGCAGTGCAGGAATTGGGTGGTGTCTTCCTGCATGGGAAGCACACCTCCATGAGCTGGGGGCTGTACCAGGGGCCTCCCACATGGAAAGCTTGCCCTGGTGAGAACTAAACTGGGGCTACACCCCAGTTCAGCATATGGGTCTGCACGGGCCAGGGCCTGGATTCAATCCTTGGACCTCGGGGCTGCAAAGTGAGTGATTAACCCACTGAGCTATCCCAGCTTCCCCACTAACTTTGCTCTTTATGTTAACATACAATGGGTTTATTATTGTAATTTTTGAATTAATAAATGAATATATTTTTTTCTATTTTAATTTTTAAAAGGTTCAATAGATATAACCCACTTTAGTGGAAGCTCTTGTGGGGGGTCCTCAATAATATTGAATGTAAAGAGGACTTGATTCCAAAAATTTAAGAACTGCTACCCTAGTAAATTATTCTTTGGGAATTTTGCATGTGAATACCAGGTAAGTTAATGCATTCAGCAACAGATTAGAATGACCTCCTGATCTGAATGTGAAATTGGGTGTAATGACCAATAATAGTCACATAAATAATTAAAAGATGTCAAAAAGAAAAGGAAAGCATTAAAAAGTCTCTCTAATTCTATGTTCATGGCAACTGAAGACTGATGAACTTGGCTACTGATATGTGATAGAGAATGGTGTGCTTAGTCTCCTAGGGAAGCTGTTTGTTTTGCCATGTCACCCACGCTTTTTTGTTCTCAGATACTGTCTGGCTTCCTTGTGTTTAATACATCTGACATATGGCTTGTTCATTTGTCTATCTTTTATTATGTTATTTCATTGGGGTACTTTGAAATCAGTATGAGGAATAATCAGCAAACTACAATTCAGTTTTGAGTGCCTTACCTATCCAAATACATAGAATTATATGGCATTCTTAGGATTCAGTGCTTCAACTGAAGACATATAAAGTTGAATGCAATTATACAGCCTGACATAGTTAAGTCTATTATTACCCGATATAGAACATAAAAACAGAAGAGGGAAAAAGGTGGACTAGATCTTCATAGGTAGATTTTCACTAGATCTTCACAACTGGGTGAAAATAGCCAGAGAAAGAAAAGAAAGGCATTTTTCTGCTGCTTTTCTGATGTTAGTATTTTCCTTTCTGAGCTTTGAAGGTTTCCTCATTTCCCCTGTTCTTGAAACTCTGGAGTCTCAGCTAGAGTGCTGTATAACTTAAGGGCTCTGTCACTTCAGTGAAGTTACCCGTGTTCCAACGCATCTTCACCATCTAGCTATATGGCTTTGATCGTGCGACTCTAGCTGTTTGTGCTCTATTTTCTTTCTATAAAATGAGGACAATAATAAATGGATCTACATCACTGAATGATCTTAAGTGAAGTGATCTTAAGCATTCTTCCTGCCACCCAGTGAGTTCTCCAGGAATATCACCTATGATTCTTTTTCTTTAGTTTTGCTTACTGGCACTTTGGTCATAACTATAGTAAGTGGGTGGGAAAATAAAGAACTATTTGATAATTCAACAAATACATATTAATGTTAAACTTCTATAGTTATATCAGTTGTGCTAGGGCTGGGGATACAAAGATGACTAAAATCTGTGTCCATGAAGGTAGAGTCCATACTTATGTAGTGCATTACTCTACTTCTGGCCTCTAGCAAAGTGCCTGACATAGAGGAGATGTTTGAGAGATCAGTGCCAATAAGCAAACAACCAAACTTAGGAAGTAACTATAATTGCTCTCACTATTTACAGATGAAGAAACTGAGACTTCGAAAAGAAGAATAATTTATCTAATGTCATCCAAGTAGTAAGTCATGGAATCAGAATTAAAACCACCTTGGCTTGACTCAGTTTAGTGCCAGTACTTAATGCTGCACCCTTAGAAAGTAAATGCTCATACTAGCTATCCATGCTACTTAGAATGTGTGAATTTGGCTACCTAACTTCTCATTTCCGAAACATATCATCACCTTGCCCATAAACCAAATGCTCAACAAAGTATTTATTAAATATATATTGAATATTCACCTATTATACAGTGCACTGTTCTAATCTTTGAGAATATGGCAGGTAACATGAGAGGATTTGGTGGAACTTACATTCCATCTGGGGAAAGAGACACTAAACCATTATAAACAGGATCTCCCTTGTGAGGAATGCTGTATGGGAGTGTATGCCAGAGGTTCTGAGTTTATCTAGCACAGTCACAAAGGCTTCCCCGAAGAAAGGATTTTAAAATTGAGCTCTTAACTAACCAGAAAAGAAGTGGAGAAAAAGAATTTCATGCACAATAGTGTGTTTCCAAGACTAACTTGGAGCATCTCAACAAAAGGAAAAGGCCAGTGTGCTACATTCAGACAGAATATAGTGGTAAGATGATATGAAGCTTTAGTGACAGATTAGGACAGAAATTTCCAGGGCTTCCAAAACAGATTAAGAATTTTGGTTTTATCCTAAATACAGTGGGTTTTAAAGAAGAGAGTGGTGCAATAAGACATACAATTTAAAAATGTCACAGTATGAAAAGAGACCAATGAGAACTCTGTTGAAAGAAGATGATAGTGTGGACCAGGATAGTTACTTTGAAAGTGGAGACAAGTGGGTAGATTTGAAAATCAGAGTTCATAGATTTGGAGACTTAGATCAGGGAGATGAGCAGGAAGAGATCCAGGTTTTATGGGACTGAAGCTTATGAAACTGCAGAGCTCTTCACAAAATGGATTTGCTGTGTGAAGGACGGTCCCAAGATAGCAGGCAGTCCCAGACATTATCTACAAATACAGTGAGGCCTGGGTGAGTGAGGAAGAGGAGGGGCTTTCTTCTCTGCATCTCTCTTTTTTTTTTTTAATTTATTTTATTGTTTGAGAGAAGATGAAAGTGAGAGACAGAGAGAGATAGAAGGGGGAGGGCCTAGAGCAGTCTTCGTAGTTGTACATCATCAGTTTTTTGAAAAAGTTGCATTCCATACAGGTGGATGTAAGGTTGCACAGGGCAGAACCTAACTGGGGGGCCTCCCTCATGGGAGGTGAGAACCTTTGCTGCCATTCTGGTGGTTACCAGTTGCACCACAGTTCAGCATGTTGGTTTGCATGGGCCAGGGCTGGGATTTGATCCCCAGACCTTGTGGTTGCAATGCAAGAGCTCAACCTGTTGAGCTATCCCAGCATCCCCTCTGTAACTCTTTTTATAAAGGGGCAATGCTTTTCCTAGAATTCTTCTCAGCATTACTCTTAACTGTAGGAGTTTGGGTAGAAAAATAGATATGCCCTTCTAATTCTGAGACTCTCTGATTGTGTTGGGAAGGAAATAATTTAGGCAAATTATCATCTGAAAATGAGACTGCAATTAATAGGTATGCTCTAAAAACAGGATATAATTATTGTCCAAGAAGATACTTTTGAAGTAATAATTTATGCTCGAACTACAGAGATAAACTGAGTTGCACTCAACAAATTGAAACAATAGACACTCTGTCTAATATGGACGTGAGTGACTGGGTGGGCTCCCTCTTTTTTCCCACATCTCACTTGTCTGCTCTCTTGAAGACAAGTTCCAGCTCTCCCTCTATATCACTGTTGGTGGGCTCTGGCTCATCTCTTTGATAGCAGTTGGTACCTGTTTGCTGTCAGCTGTGTGGTGCTGCAGCATTTTGTACTGAGGCAAGGAGAAGGCATGAGCTGTAAGTTTTCAGAATTAATCAGGCATGTGGTGATTGTGAGCCTTCCTTCTAATAGATTATATAACCAAGCTGGAAATTTATTAACTGGAGATAGTTACCTGGAAGAAAATGTCTTCTCAATTGAACTGAGAGAATGCTGGAAGACGGTCCAGGAAAAAGGGATTCTGTCACACAGTGCACACCAGTGTATTAAAGGACTTCTATGAATTACAGTGAAAAAATATGAAAAACTCAAGTTTTTTAAGGGTTGCCATTCTAATAAGTGGCGTGAACTTGATCTCAGCCAATCAAGTTTTCTTCCCTCATCTTAGGGTTGAATCACACTTCTGAGAGAGGCCAATGGAAGTATCAAGGCATTGGATGGGGTGGGAAAGGGGGCCTGAAGGAAGTGTACGTGTCTGTTCTGAGTTGTCTTCTACCAATGCCATTATCAGGTGAAATAAGGCCTGTAGTCTTTGGGAAATCCTGTGTTGACCAATGTTATTCTGTGCTACTCGTAGGTGTATGTGTATCACTCCTACTGTCATCTTCTAAATAAATTACCTGTACACAAGTCATTCATTATCTGAGGCTCTGCTTTCATGAGGAGCAAAGACAAACTTTGAAAAATGAAAATTTCAAAGCTTGGCAGGGTCTTTGCTTAGCTATGGAGTTAGTATTAAGAGGTATAGGGTTTACTACTGGCTCTCTTTTTTTGTATTCTAGGCTCAAGGCACAATGTGAATGGGGTGGTATTGGTAATGGAATGATGTTCAGATAAACAAGACAAAGTTTGACCAATCCTTCCTTTATTTTATTTTTTTAGTAAGTTATGTTGATATAGTAAGGCTATATACTCCTAACAATCTACCCCCAAACTCGTTGCTTACAGCAAGCATTTATTCTCATCCTCACGAGTAGCCAAGATAATACATTCAGCTTATTTTGGCTGCATTTATCTGGACAGCTCTGTTTCATACTGTGAGTTGGTTGGATTTGGTTCCAGAATGTGGATCCTGCTACATATACATTTGTTCTAGAAATAAGCTGAAGGGGTAGTAGCGTCCTGGGGTGTACTTTTCTCATAGCACTGGTTCATGGAAAAGCAAGAGCCAAGCCAAACTGTGCAAGCACATTTAAGGCCCTTGCCTGCATCATATTCATTAATACTTTACTGACCAAAGCAAATCACATGGTCAAACTCAACATTAATGGGCTAGGAAAGTATGCTCTGTTCACTGGGGCAGAGGGAGTGGCGTGAATCATCATCATCATCATCACATGTATTAGTGCTACAGCCTTGAAAAATTATGAGGAAATTAGGAAAGCATTATTCTTCTTTCTTATGGGTTTAAATTTGTGTTCAAGAATTAATGTTTATCCTTAGGACATGTGTTAATCTAATAGTTACCAAACAGACATTCAAAGGAAAACAGAGACATATCTTCAAACATCCTGGTGGGAAGACTTTGAAGATGGCTAGATGTGGAGAACAAAAGCAGGTTAGAACAATCCTTCTTGAATTCTTAAAAAGCTGTTTGTTTGACTGAATAATTTGGACATAGTGGGGAAAGAATGGAGTCTGAAGAAAAACCAACACCCTTGGGTATGAAGATCAGATTCTCAAATGGTGTGTAGAAATTTCAAGGATGGAAGTTTGAAGTGGGAAAGAAAAGTGGGCCTGCGGGCAGGGTATCAAAGTTGGAAATTGGAGGCTTCTGACAAGGGCACTTCTGGGAAGGATTGAATGCTTAGCTGCTGTAATCTGGTCTGTAAACAAAGTCATGTTTAGTGAACATTTGCAAATCATTTCTCTCACATGTAGTAAGTCACTTTAGTGTTTTTTTTTTCTTCTCAACACTTTAGTTAAGACTTAGTCTTACTTTTTATGTTGACAAATATAAGACTGAGCTAGAAACAAAAATAAAATATACCTATTCAAGTAGATCTTAAATTGCCTTTCAAAAAGCCCATTTTTTTCTAAAAAGAAATTAACATCTTAATGTAAACCTTCAACTTTTCTTCTTTGCAGTTCATTTGGAAAACACAATAAGAGGAGATACTATTTTGTTGTAAACATGAACTTTTTTCTGTTTGACTAATGAGAAATCATTTATTCTTCTGATTTATAAGCATATTTTACATATTCTGGTTTAATACATCAAGTGTATAATGTGGGAGGTCCCTTAAGAATGCTAAGACCACACATGGTAAATTCATCTACACATTGTATTAGGCTACTAGACAAATGTCATTTTAATATCACAACACATATACTTTTTTTTTTTTTTACTGACAGAGGAACATGCCTTTCAAAAAATATTTTATTGGATGAAAGTTTCTTATACTCAGGAAAATTTTGGTTCTTTAATATAACTTATTATGCCTTTTAAAATTCTGTTTGATAAAAGCATTGGTACATTACAAATACCTGTAAAGAAAATATAATTTGAAATTTTGAGGAAAATATTATGTTTCCTCTTATACATTTTCACAAAAATTCACACAGATGCTACGAAAGGCTGACAAAAATATTTTATGTCTGAACAATATACTCCAGGCTGGAAACATTCAAACATGACTTTATTTTAATATTAAAGCTTCTCTAGAATGAACCTTTGGCTACAGTCCAATGAGTTGGTTGGGGTTTTAATCCAAGAAAGGAAACTATTAGAAGTATGAAAAAGAAAGTTTTATACTATTAGCCCTAGGCTAAGAATGGAGAAAGGGTGAATTTTCTTTTATTACTGCTTATTGGTTTCCCTGGGCCTTAGCTACGCTTTTTAGTTGAAAAATGTATTTAATAACTCTCTGGTCCTTTTCAGTTTTAATACTTTTTGATGTGCTACAATTTTCAAAATTCTATCCAACACTCTATGTCAGACAATATGTGAAACTTCCAAGAACAGAGTGATATTACTTCTTTTTGGAGAACATCTCAATGCATCCTGGGTATTGCTCTAGGAATACCTTTATTCTGCACAAATTCATATGGTAGAATAAGAGATGAAATTTTGTCTTACCAACCACACTTCAAAGTGAGTGACAGACTCTAGTGTTCTCTTCCTGGTCTAGTTTATATGTGGCCTGATGAAGGTCAAACTTCATGGAAGAACTGCAGATAGCATACCCAGTGGGAAAATGCCTATACTGTAGGTGACTAGAGCCTTTGTGAGCATATAAGAGAATGGGAAACTAGGAGATTCTCAGTGACTGAATTAATATAAATGAGCAACCAGGTGAGGTGATATTAAATGAATACATCAAACTAGATAGCAGAGGTACTTTCAGGAGTCTAAAATAACATTTTGAGGGCAAACAAATCATTACAAATTCTCATAATTATTGATCCTGCTTGAAAGAAGTTGAGGATCTTTATTTCTAATACATTTACACTTCGTACATGTTCATGTAGTGCAGGAGTGGACAAAATAAAATGCCTATCAAATGCTGACCAGTAAGGTGTCCACTGTAAGCAGGACGGAGCAAGGTGACTGAGGGACTTGGCACTCAAGTCTAGCTCCGCCACTGCTATTCAGTCCAGGCAACTGTCGCCATGAGGGAACGAGGGTCTGAGAATCAGATTTTATATGAAATCTGGCTAACCAGATAATCTGATTATTTAATAATCACATTTAAAAAAACATGTTCTATGTCAAATAAAATCTATCTGAGGGACCAATGTGACTTATGGCCTCTGAGTTGAAGCTCAAAGCTTGGAAGCAATTTGATTGAGGATTTGGATACTATGAGCTCTCAAATTGGAGAAGACCTTTTAGTGTCAAGGAATGAACACTCAGTTTCAAAGATCTAGAAGAACCTGTTCTATTGAATGCAGTTTTAAAAACAAAACCTCCAATTGGCTCTCTCCTTATGAATATCATCCTGTTATGATATTAGTTCTCTATGAAATGAGTGGTTTTCTGTTACTATTGCTAAAAAAACAAATTTTGACTAGGAATTTGCCAAGTCCCAAGTGTGAGTTTGTTCTAAGAAAGTGGTATAAATTAGTTCTCTCAGTATTTGTTTAGCTTGTGGCTGCGAAAGGAGACAGGTGAGGAAACCTTCAGAAGGGGAAACAGAGGCAGACCAGAGCACACAGCATGAGTCTCAGTCACCTTTATCACAGAGGCCTCTATGTGGCACACTAAGCAAAGAAGAATGTTTTAAAACTGCTCGAATCAGATATTGTAGATTGCAAGCTGTTTCTGGATCTAAATAACCCAGCTTTCTCCACCCCTAATAACCAGAGGATCACTCCCTGAATAAGTACTGCTTTGGAACAGAAAAGATAGGATATACATCTAGTTATGAATTCTTTCATCAGAGATATTCCAAAGCCGCCTTTGGCATCAAAATTCAAAGGACCACAGGGCAA
>PVKE010048364.1:0-11611 GCA_004027555.1 Craseonycteris thonglongyai | reverse complement strand
GAATGAGAGCGGTGAAACTGTGCTAGCCAAACACTCGTCTGTGACGTGAAGAATTTGTAATGAAAGATTTGGTATAGATGACCAGCTTATAAAAACGGGGCATTACTTCTGCCAGATCCTGTATAGAGGAGGGAACGTCACCTGGAAAGGGAAAGTCAACAGCCAAGTTGAGAGCACATCTCTTTCAATGAAACTCCGAACACCCGCATTGTCAGAAGCAATCCCCTGCTAAGGAAGGGCTGCATTTGAAAGTGAAAAAGCAAGAGACTGCATCTACTGTTATCTATGCCTTCTCTATCAGACTCTCTCTTCTGACATCCTTGCTTGTGTGCTCTTCGTTAAGGGTCCACAAGTTTTGTTTTGTTCTTTGTAAAGGGCCAGGCAACAAATATTTTTAGCCCTGTGGGTCATATGCAGCCTGTCTCGACTCCTCAGCACTGCTATTTCCACGTGAAAGTGTCCACAGATGATACACAAATCAATGAGCATGGCTGTGTGCCAACACTTCTTGACAGGAGCAGAGGGCAGGCTGGACTTGGCCCCAGGGTCACAGAATGCTGATCCCTGATCTTTATCATGGGGGAGGTCATTACCAGAGGATAGAATCTGAGAAACGAAGACCATACAGCTGGATTATGAGAGCACAACAGACAGGTAAAATTGAAAAATGTTCTTAATGGGAAAAAAAATCCTAGACCCAGGCCGATCAGGCAGCTGCATACATGATGTTCTTCTAGACGTACAAGAAAGGCTGCCTTTCTCTGAATATTTTCGCTGTCACCTAGCCGTGCTGCAAGAAATACCTGACAGTAGAACTGCTCTGCTGGATTAAGGCATCTTCCTGAATTTAAAGGCCACATATATAGCACAGAATGAGTGACACATTAGTATTGAATGAGTTTATCAGATCAACTAGCTGACAGCTAGCAGAGAACAATGACCAGGGCGAAAGGAACCAAAGATGAACTAAATGTCTTTGTAAATTCCTCCTAATTTACCATATTTTGGGCACTAAAAACATGCTTTTACTCCACTACATGCTTTGCTAAACATGCCATCTTTTGTTTGAGCTTCCTGTCTAGAAACTCACTTGGGGATGTTAATGTCTGCCTTCCAAAATAAGGGGTATCAGTGACCTTGGGGAGGAAGCAGGCACTGAGATTGAATTAGTACTTGTCTGAAGTAGTATTTGGCTTTGTTTTGTTTTCTCTTATAGAAGGACACATATTAATTAATAAGAACAAGAATCATAGCTTTAGATATAATATTAGGAAACTAACAGACATTTCTCATAAATATTCTCTTTTAAGTTTTGAATTCCATCTGTGTCCAAAAGTAGTCAATTTGCCAGGCCTCTAGGTATAGATCTCTGTTAACATATCTTCCACATTCTGAAATATAATGTTACAATTATTCACTTAAATGATAAAGTCCATGGCAAGACTCTCTCAAGGGGTAGAATAATTTTTTTTTATTTAGTTTGTTTTAGCTTTTATTGTTCAAATTATTGGAGTAACATGGGTTAGTAAAAATTACATAGGTTCCAGGTGTACAATTCTATAATATGTCATCTATGGGTTGCATTAATTTTTATTTCTCCTATACAACATAAGAATGTACTCCTTATGAAACAGATAGGGTTTGTATGAAAATCATCTAATTGTAAGTAGTGAAACTTTTAAACAGGAAAGCTCAGTGATTCCTATATTTAAGGAAATAGCTATAAAGCCAAAATCTAAATCTTAACTTAAAATACTGATTGTACAAGGAACTTCATAACCAATGCTTAAGGCTTTCAGCTACTGTCATTCTATTGGATACATTTTATTTCCATAGCACATATGTTCTAAAACATAATTCTCCTAATTATATGTTTATAATTTACTGTCTCACTTTTTCCAATACAAATTAAGCTCCACGAGGGCAGAGATATTAGTAAACTAAACAAGGCCAGTGGTTAAAACAGTGTCCCTAATTTAGTAGACACTAGTTGTTGAATGAATGAATGAGAAAAAGTAAGTACACAAGCAAATTGGAGAAGCAGAGCTGTCTTGTATATTCCAGCTAAAGACAGAAAGCAAACAGGGAAGGATAATTTTAAAGTAAGTGACTAATGTTTTCCCTCTACATTTCTATTTCCCACAATTATTTAAAAAACTATTTAAATCAAGCTGGTTCAATTTGCGGCCCACGGGCCACAATGGCCCAGGAAGGCTTTGAATGTGGCCCAACACAAAATCATAACATTTCTTAAAACATTATGAGAACTTTGGTGATTCTCTCTTATTTATAGGCAGCACTTCCTTAAAAATGTCTATGTGAAATATTACTGGAACTAAAGATATTGTATTTTGTTTCCTAGTCCTAGTTCTTACTAGACTTTAAAAAGAAAACTATGCATTGAATGGATTTTGTTAATCTTTTTTATTGTTAACTATTACAACACTGCTTTAGATTTTTAAAGGGAACTATTCATATTGTCCTAAACAATTCTGACAACTTTTAGAAATATTTTAGAAAAATTTATGATACTTTACAATTTTATAGTATCACTCTGAAAGGTGTACATATTTTAAAACTATTTATACCAATAGGCACTTTTATCATATTGGGGGAATTGGGGTTTTCTTTAAACCATCTATTCCATTATTAGATACCGTATTCCTTTAGTTTCTCATAATATAATATTTAGCTTTCCTTTTTTCTACAATGAACCATTGTATCAGAAAAATAGGACATCTACTTCTGGCCCAAAGTAAACATTCAATCAGAATACAACAATCGATCGGTCACATCTTTTTCTAGAGAAGAATTCAATGATATCTGTATAATACAGTAAGACCTGTTCTCTAGCACAGCTGGGGAATGAGAGATTCTGGTCGAATATTCTGCTTAATAGAGTTACCATACATTTTACATGAATTGCCTATTTTCAAAGAGTTGCAATGATCAAAATAAACCAAAGGCTATGCAGCCTAGGTGGTCCCTGATGAGCTCAAAGGGAATTATCTTGGTGTGTGTGATTATACAGAGGGAGTTGGTGGGCCTGTGGGGCTATTTGCATGAAAGGAGTGAAGCTGGTACTTTATTTATCCCTGGCTTCTAGATAAGAAAGATACATGTCTAGGTGCCCGAACAAAGGGAAGAAGAGAGACAATGGGGGTCTGCAGTCTTAGGATCCTCTTCATGTTTCTAGGACTAGAAAAAAATTTTAAGCCTCCAAGGAGCAAGGGATCAGGCAAGGAATGGGAAGTGTTTTTATGAAGTCGTGTGAAACATGGCTACTTCCGCACCGAGGAGACATTTACCTTATAATTAAACTGCACTATTCAACAGGCACATCAGGGTCTTCGCAGTTCCTCAAGGGCATCTTCTTAAGATCAATTATCATGTTATTGGAAAAGCCAAGATACATCAACTTATGAGGCATCTAATAGAGATTTTGGATGATGAAATTCTAGGTAACTGTTTATATTACTGATTAAGGCTCTTCTTTGTTAAGGAATAGATTTAGTTTTTATGTAAGTCCACAATTTTGATAATATTGCACTAAAGTTCCCTTTAAATGTCAAGTGCTTTGTGAATAAAAAGTTTAAAAGTATATCAAAATAACTTAGTCTTCTTGGATTAGGAATTATATATGCAATCTTTTTATGTAAAAATTCATAATTTCCTTAAAGGCAAATTACCTTTAATGAATGAATAAAATGTTCTGTATATTATCAATTTAGTCTTTTGAGGCTAACTAAATGCAGATGCTCACTTTGGATTTCCAATTATAGTTTAGATTTAGACCTGACTGAGGTCTTGTAAAGAAGAAGATGGCTTGAGAGAGACGAGCACTTCTCAAAATTAAACATCTTCAGAAGCCAACACGTCTACACAAGGAGCTCCCAGACCAGTTTAGATTTTAAAAGAACAATTAAGATGGAAAGAAGCATGTCCCTAACTGAGAATTAAGATAAAAGTGACCTCAGTTGTCACAACTCCCCATGCACTGGGAGCTGTGGGAGCAATTAAGCAGATTAAGGCATAATGACAATCACACATTTGCCTCTGAGTCTCCATTTAGTTTTGATACTGTGCTAAGTTTCTCTCTATTCTAAGAGGCTCAAGTCCTATTAGGCACTTGATTTTGTCTTGATCAGCTGTTTCTATTCCCCATACTTGACCTTTCCCAGTCTGGGAGGAGCATTCATTTCACGTTAAGTGGTAATGGCTCCTTCAGCCAACCTGAGATGGTCTGGCCTTTAAGTAACCATAGTTCTTTTGATTTTATAAACTACTTTTTATTTTAAACAGTTTAGATTTTATCCTTGGGCCATAGGGAAGTCATTAAAGAATTTTAAGTCTGAAATTTTATCATGTGAATTTTTAGTTTTACTCTGACTTTTAACGTGGTGAATGTATTCTAAGAAATGGCAAGAGAGGGAGCGCGCTCTCCGCAGACTGGCTGAGCGAGCAGGAGAGGCCCGGGGCACGTGCAGACGGGAGCCCCGCCAGTGGCGCGCCGGGGATCCCCATACAACGCTCAGCTGCCGCTGCTTCCGCCACTCGGACTGAGCGCCAGCACCCCACGGCCGACAGCTCCGCCACCATGGAGGACATGAATGAGTACAGCAACATAGAGGAATTCGCGGAGGGATCCAAGATCAACGCAAGCAAGAATCAGCAGGATGACGGTAAAATGTTCATTGGAGGCTTGAGCTGTGACACGAGCAAGAAGATCTGACCGAATATTTGTCTCGATTTGGGGACGTTGTGGACTGCACAATGAAAACAGATCCAGTCACTGGAAGATCAAGAGGATTTGGATTTGTGCTTTTTAAAGATGCTGCTAGTGTTGATAAGGTTTTGGAACTAAAGGAACACAAACTGGATGGCAAATTGATAGACCCCAAAAGGGCCAACGCTTTAAAAGGAAAGGAACCTCCCAAAAAAGTTTTTGTGGGTGGATTGAGCCCAGATACTTCTGAAGAACAAATTAAAGAATATTTTGGAGCCTTTGGAGAGATTGAAAATATTGAACTTCCTATGGATACAAAAACAAATGAAAGAAGAGGATTTTGTTTTATCACATACACAGACGAAGAGCCAGTAAAGAAATTGTTAGAAAGCAGATATCATCAAATTGGTTCTGGGAAGTGTGAAATCAAAGTTGCACAACCCAAAGTGGTATATAGACAGCAACAGCAGCAACAAAAAGGAGGAAGAGGTTCTGCAGCTGGTGGACGAGGAGGTACTAGGGGTCGTGGACGAGGTCAGGGCCAAAACTGGAAACAAGGATTTAATAACTATTATGATCAAGGATATGGAAATTGCAATAGTGCCTGTGGTGGTGATCAAAACTGTAGTGGCTATGGAGGCTATGATTATACTGGGTATAACTGTGGGAACTATGGATATGGACAGGGATATGCAGACTCCAGTGGCCAACAGAGCACTTACGGCAGGGCATCTCGAAGGGGTGGCAATCACCAAAACAATTGCCAGCCATATTAAAGGAGGACATCTGGGAGAAAACAGGAAGAAACTATCCCATCTTGCAGGACGACATTGAAGATTGGTCTTCTGTTGATCTAAGATGATTATTTTGTAAAGGACTTTCTAGTGTACAAGACACAATGTGTCCAACTGTATATAGCCGCTAATTAGTTTTCTTTGTTTTTACTTTGTCTTTTGCTATCTGTGTTACGACTCTGTGGATTTGTGTTTATACAAATTTTATTTGTATGATTTCATGTTAAACCTCATATAAATGCTTCCTTATGTGATTGTTAAAAAAAAAAAAAGAAAAAAAGGAAATGGCAAGAGAACTGGACACAGATACCAGTCATGACATGATAGTAATAGTCCAGCTGAGAGATGGCGGGATGCACAGAATTAAAATAGTGTCAGTGGGCTTGGAGAGAAATGAATTCAAAAAGGATTTAGAAGGTAAAAACAATAAGATTGAACAACAGCACAAAACTCCACAATTTACAGATGTCACTTAACCTCCCCACACTCAGCCATTTTAATGCCGATCTAAGGGATGTTCAAAAATTGTTAAAGAAAAATCCCGATTTAATATATAGCAAATGAATAGTAGCAAACACTTATTTTGTTCAGTAGAAGTCTTCAAGCATGATTAATAGTGACAGTAACATTTTGTTCTTAAGGTATGTCAATGAATCTAACTATGTAAATCCTGTTTCCTAGACTTGTAACATACGAGATAAAGAACAAAGACACACAGACAACAAATGTTTATTGAGTAACTGGGTAACATACTGTTCTTTATAAAAACAAAACAAAAACACACAGGAGCATTCGGGAACTGACAGATTAAGAAATATTTTCTATAATGTATTTGGAGCTATGAAAGTTACTGAAGTATAATACTTGCCTTGAACACTTTGCAGGCAGCTGAAATTAATTTTTATGCCTAAGCAAAGGTACTGCACGGTGGTGAAACATATAAGGTTCACTGATTTTGAATACTGTATTGAAAACATCTCGAAAGAAGAAAGACTGTGCAGTCAACTATTAGAACCAGTAGAATGACTGAAGCATAAAGGAGAATAAGCAAAAGAGTTGTTTAGACATTATATAAACATGGAATTTTGTTTTGTTCTACAAAATATTCAACTTAAATGTAAGAATTATTCATTAATCTTGGCTATATTATAAGCAGATTTCTAAACTTGGATGATCTCAGAGAAGCGAACTAGAAAGAGAGTCTTAATTCTAAATTTAGAAATGTTTCCAATTACATATATCTTTATGTCAATATACAGGAGATTCATCTTGAATATCTTTAATATCCTCATTAGTGGAATTTAAAATATGAATGATATGAGTAATTAATATTAGAGTACCATCTCATAAGAGATTACTCAATTTTGCTTTCAGTAATTGGACTGTGATTATTTTGAAAAGGGTCTTAGGCTTGTCCTACCTGTGGCCCACAGGCCACATAGGCAGCCCACAACAGCTTTGAATGTGGCCTAACACAAATTTGTAAACTTTCTTAAAATATTATGAGAGTCTTTTGCAAATTTTTTTATCTCAATGTCTATCGCTAGTGTTAGTGCATTTTATGTCTGGACCAAGACAATTCTTGTGCTTCCAATGTGGCCCAGGGAAGCCAAAAGGTTGGACACCCCTGTTTAGAGGATATCTCTCTGAGGAAGATTTTTTGGTATGTGTTTTGTTTATGCTACACATGCCAAATAGTCTCTCAAAAAGAAGCTCAGAGCTCATTTGGAAGTAATTTTTTGTAGCACATGAATCAGAGATCTTATTTTCTTCTTTGCACCACTGGTAATTTTATTGCTTCCATCTATATACTCCAGTACGCTGTTAGCACTAAGAACCCTGAGGCCAAACACGCAAAGCACTAAGAAAATGGGAACTTCTGGAGATTACGATTTTTGTCTCTCTTTCAGGGTTCTTCCCTCCCCTGGGAGAGTGAAATCACTTTAGGCTCACTGTGAAACAGAAACATGGTAGGCACAAATGATTGATTCAAGGTGCTAATGTTGATTTAGGAATGTTCAGGTTAGAAGTCAGGTGTTAAACCCTTAAATCTGCTTGTCAAAGTCTGCTTGTCAAACTCCTATGGATTTTTTCAGACTCTGACCAAATGTCACTTTCTCTATGAAAGCTTCTCTGGCCTCCTTAGTATTTTTTTTTTAAACAATTGATTTTATTTATTTTATTGTTTTTGACACAGACACAGACAGAGACAGAGAGAGAGAGAGAGAGAGAGAGAGAGAGAGAGAGAGAGAGAGAGAGAGAGAGAGAGAGAGAGAGAGAACTGAACTGGGAACTCCCCAGTTCAGCACATGGGTCCGCATGGGCCGGGGCCGGGATTCGATCCTCTGTCCCTGGCACTGCAAAGTGAGTGCTTAACCCACTGAGCCATCCCGGCTTCCCCTCCTTAGTATTATTATAGTACTCTGACATATTCTTTATGGTGGCACTTGGTAAATTATAAAGCATTTACTTATCCATTTCCCTCCACTTATAGATAAAGAAAGACTATTCTCTTCCCTTTATCACTAAAGCATTAACAAAATCAAGTTGGTTCTCAATAAATAATAATCAAATGGCTGGACAGAGAATGGCTAATAATACCCTCTACCTGTGGAGTATAGGTTACAACATATTTTCACATAGTGGTGAAGAAGACATAGCAGGTATTATCATTCATATTTTCAAGATGAGGAAATTGATGCCCAGAGATATTACAAGAGCAACTTAATTTGAAACAACTAATAAGTTGGAGACTTAGTTTTCATGCCAGTCAGTCCATAATAGTTTGGAGACAGATGTGGTAGCAGTAACATTCTGTAAGTAGGTTGAACAGATATCCCATTTTAAATGGGACAGAAATCAACAGTACTGTCTCGTTTCAAATGCTACATATGGTCAGCTTACTGTCACAGGGCTAAAATCAAGGTATCAGTAGGCTGATAACACGTACCGGTTGAAACAGGACAGTACCAGTGTTTTCTGTCCCATTTAGAACAGGACATCTGGTCAGCCTATCTGTAAGACAGTTGTAGGAGCTGCTTTCCTGTTTTTGAAAGCTCTAAAACTCAATCTTAGCAGGTTCTCAAGAAGATAAATGCATACAAAGGAGGACTTTAGAATGTCAACTTACTTACAATGAGAACTATTTGTGACAAACTCTTTCCCTGAACTCAAACTACATGCACGGTGAAGCCAGTAGGAAAATGTTAGGTCCCATTTCTGCACGCAGTACACATGACTGTATCTCTGAAATTTGCACCATGACTCATAGACTACTAAAGAAGTATATGTTTAGAGATCAGTAGTACAATCCCCTCATTTACTAAATGATTAAATCAATGAATGAATGTATGAATAGCTAGAAAGATAAATGACTTCCTTACAGTCACATAGCTTGTTACTGATAGCATGAGGGCACAGAATCAGGTCTTAAGAATGATATCCTTACATTTTTCAAAGAAGTAATGATTGAGACATACTATTAGTATAATCTTAGCAACCCTTCTAAGCTTCTGCCCAATATGACTAAACACAGGTTGGCAGAAAGAAATTGTACTTCATCAAGTACTGCAACATGGGAGAAGTATACCAAAATGTACTACATCTATGTATTGGAGCGGGGGTGGAGGGTGAGGGGGTGGGCTGGGGGCACAGACAGTGTTTTAGGATCCAATCCATATTAAAAAAAAGGACATTTTTATTTTACAGAGATTGACAATATTAATTACATATATTTTTCTCCATTTACCTATAGACATTGATGTTACAAAAATAATCTACCGGATTTCTCTTTTCAGTGTGTCACCTGAAGTGTCTTTTGTTGACCCCATTCATTTTCAACATACTTGCTATTTTTCTTTTTGAAAATAATCCAAGGTGTTCATGTAATATTTATAACTTCTAAGTTTTGAAAATAGTTTGACCACTCATTACCAGTAGGACACATTTTATTACTTATTGGCCAGCTAAAAGTTAAATATGGGTTCTATTAAGGGACAAAACCAAAGACCAAAGACCAAAATATGCAAATATTCCCAGAAAAAAAAGAACGCAAATGATGATACATAGGAGAGGTTTTGGCTTAGCTTCTATTACCAAAGCTGCAATGTGCTCTGGGTTCTAGGTACTAAGTAGATTAAAGCAAATGCTTTCTACAAGCATACCGTATTTTCCGGCGTATAAGACGACCGGGTGTATAAGACGACCCCCTAATTTTACAGTTAAAACATAGGTTTAGGCCTATATTCGCTGGATAAGACTACCCCCCACTTCCGAGGCTGTAGTCTTATACAGCGAATATAGGCCTAAACCTATGTTTTAACTGTAAAATTAGGGGGTCGTCTTATACGCCTGGTCGTCTTATACGCTGGAAAATACGGTAATTGTATCTCATAGATTGTGCAAATACCAACAAAGTCAAATGATTTCATGGGGTAAACAGTGTCAATTAAGAGAAGGAACCTTATTTAGTAAGTAAGTGCTCTGGGGATAGAAACATACCTGTAATTCCAATGAATTAGTTCACTAACTGATCTTCCTGCTATAAAGTACTAGGGCAGGCTGATAAATTTTGCCTCCACTTAAATAGAAAATAAACTGGAAATGATGTTTTAATGCAATATAAAAAGAAATATCTCTACATCATTTATTTTCAAAGCTCACCACACACTTCAATACACTTTTGTGACCTTGATGAAGTTGATCACTTGACGTCACAGGCCATCCACTCTGTGGTTTGTCACTGAAATCTGCTTGCCCCACTTCTCCATCTTTGAACTGCCTTAGCCAGCGTCTTACTGTCCTCATCTCAACACACTGATCATCATAAACATCCTGCATTCATCTGTGAATTTCAATGGGAGGAACTTCTTCCTCTGTTTAAGAATTCAATAACAGCACGCTATTGGACCCAAACATCTGAACACTCTTCATTTCAATGTGCACTGGGTGAAAAATGTAAGTATCTGTGTGTTCAAGGTCAACAATGATGGAGGGGAGATGCTGTGTGATGACAAAGAACTTGTTATATCCAGATATGTCTAATGTAACAAAAAGTATTATAGTTGAGGCAAAATGTATCAATCTACATCCCGAAAGAAACTTCAGGTATTCAAGGTCATTTACACAGTCCAATTTAGAGTCAGTTTCTCATGTAGACTTAAAAGAAACTCATTCATAAATCACAGCATTTTAATGTACTAAGTGAAAGACCACTTTAGAAATGAATTTTTAAGCTAGGTCAAATTATAATATACTGTATGAAAATCAGGGCCATTTAAGTACCAGTGGAAAAATTCCCATTTATACTGAAAATTGAAGATAATTCATTTAGGTTCCCAGTAGACATAAAGCAAGCCAGCAATTTTTATCTTGTCACAGGTATAAAATACCTGTCAATTCCTTTTAAAGGGCTATAACATGAAATCAATATGGTCAATAGTTGCATAAAATGCCAACAAGAGAAATTATTTAAAAACAAAAACAATAGGTCTTGCTTTCAGATGTATTACTCACCAGAAACAAAGTTCGGAAGTTGCTGAGGTCACCAAAAAACTCTTCTATGCTCACTGTCTTAGCGTCAAAAATGAAGTATTCTCCAAGATTCTCGTAGAGCTTCACCATGTTGCTGTGCATGGTGAGCAGTTTCTCATACTGGTCTCTTGCACTCTTTGTAAAGCTGTAGCTTTGTGTTAAGGAACACGATCCTATATTACCACGAAAGCAATCAGCAGATGTTAAGATCGAATCATACCACCATTTGTGGAAACACTTACGTCTTAGTGTGCTAGGGCTTCCATGATAAAATGCTGTAGACCGGGAAGCTCAAACTATAGAAATTTATTTTCTCACAATCCTGGAGGCTACAATTTCAAGATAATTATATCAGTTAGTGAGTTTTGAAAATCTATAAACTAGGCCGAAGTATTGAATGCATAACCATACAGGACAGGTTTGCTACGTGAAAACACGTAAGTATAAATATCCCCAAACTGGCTCAGATCTTTTTAGGAACAAGGTAGGGTAGAAACAGGAATCAACAACAACAACAAAAATTTAGAAAAAAGGATATATTTTCTTTTTTTAATATACA
>PVKE010048363.1:0-11608 GCA_004027555.1 Craseonycteris thonglongyai | reverse complement strand
GTCAGACTGAAAGAATCAGGAAATATATGACCTCACTTATAGGTGGAATATAAAACTGAGGGTTACAAACACACAGAGACCTATGGACACACTTAATAGCTTGGTGATTGCCTGAGGGAAGGGGAGGAGGGGGGAGGAAGAGAGGGAGGGGAGGTGGGAGAGGGCACCAGCATTATGGACACACTCAATAGTTTGGTGGTTTCCTGGAGAGGGGGAAGAGGGGGAGAGGGAGAGTAGTGGGGGGAGGTGGGAGTGGGCACCTGATATATGGTGATGGAAGGGGAGCTGATTCTGGGAGGTGGGCACATGATGGGATGCATGGGTGATGTGATGTGGAGTTGTACATCTGGAAACTACCTGATTGTTACCAAACAATGTCACCCCATTAAATTCAACAATAAAATATAATAATAATAAAATAAAAAACATATACAAAAGGAAAAAGAATCTTTAAAAATGTCGAAGTTCACTAAATAATGAAATAAAAGATGAATCAATGGGGATGCCGGGATGACTCAGCAGACTGAGCGCTTGCTTTTCAGCCCAGAGGGCTGAGGATTGAGTCCTGGACCCAGCCCCGGCCCACACAGATCCATATGCTGAACTGGGGTGTACTTCCCATGTGTGTGTGGTGGGGGGCTCCCAGCTCAATTTCTGCAGGGACGAGCTTCTATATGGGAGACCCTGGGTTTGGCTCCTTGAGAGGATGTGTGTGCCTTCCATGTGGGAGGCCCCTGCCTTGGTTCCTGCCTCGAGTGGCTTCACGCCCACCTGTGTGAAATGAAACTTGCCAAAAACTGATGATGTACAACTATGGAGACTGCTCTAGGCCCTCTCCCTTCTCTCTGTCTCTCTCTGTCTCTATCTCTCTCTGTCAAAAAAAATTAACCAAAATAATTTAAATATCAATTCTTTACTTATTCTATTAATAAAGATTTTAAATCAAAATGTTGTGGATTTTAGCCATGAATATAATGAAATAGATACACTCATGAACAAATTCTGGGTGTATAAAGTACTACAATGTATCTATGAAGTCACATTTCAGTGTATGTCAAGAGCATTTAAAATGCACTATTGGTATACAGGACCTGAAAAATCTCTTAAAAATACAAATTGGCAATGTCAATCAAAAGCTTTTATTTTTCTCATTTTACCCAACAATTCACTTCTTGAAAATCATTTTATGGATAAACTTACATATATGCTTGAAGACATGCAAGCAACCTACATTTTTAAATCATTTTTTACAGAAGCAAAATACTGGAAACAAATTAAATGTTCACCAGAAGCACTCATAGTTTATTGAAAATCCATGTGGTAGAAAATCACTCAACATGCTGACAATGAGACATGTCTATATAGTGATATGGAACAGTCTCCAAGATAATTAAGCTACAAAAAAAAAGGAAAAAAAACAATGATTAAAAAATGCATGGTTAGTATGCGAACATTTATTTTTATCTTTTATTGAAAATATGTATACATATATTATTGTCCTGCAAAAACAATATCAGAAAAATTCCCAAGAAATTTTTATTACTGGCTGCCTGTGGTAAAAGGAAGGGATTTGGGGAGCTAAAGCATGAGAATTTTACTTTTCATTGTTTATATTTTTTTATTTGATTTTCTACCATGTGCATGTATAACCTGTAAAATAATATCAAAATACTATGAAAAGTAAATTTTAACATGGCTATGCCCTTTGTATATGTTACTTTTGTATCATTTTTTTAAGTTTTACTCAGAAGAAATTATCTGAAAAGTGAAATATTGATGAATAATTTATAAAATAGCCAAATATAGGAATATAAAGCCATCATTAAAATTAAAATAACATATTGCTTTTAATGATAGTGGAAAACTATGGTTCATTTATTCATCCATGCACTATTCTTTTTTTCAGGT
This sequence comes from Craseonycteris thonglongyai, assembly GCA_004027555.1. Classification (NCBI taxonomy): domain Eukaryota; kingdom Metazoa; phylum Chordata; class Mammalia; order Chiroptera; family Craseonycteridae; genus Craseonycteris; species Craseonycteris thonglongyai. Next base: position 9,700 of record PVKE010048363.1, on the reverse strand, counting down.
GTACAACAAAGTGGGTAGGCATTTATATAATTTATGAAGCACTCCCCCCAATAGTTCTAGTGCCCATCTCCATGCATGATTTCTATGACATTATTGACTATATTCCCCATACTGTATTTCTCATCCCTTGGGACTATTTTGTGACTACTAATTTGTAATTCCTAATCTCTGCACCTTTCTTACCCATTCCCCAATCCCCTCCCATCTAACAACCATCAGTTTGTTCTCTGTATCAATGAGTCTATCTCTGTTTTGGTTGTTCTTTTTTTTTTTTAACTGAACTGGGGGCCTCACCGCATTCAAGAAGCACACCCCAGTTCAGTATGTGGGTCTGCCTGGGCCGGAGCTGGGATTTGATCCTCTGTCCTTGGGGCTTCAAAGCAAGTGCTTAACTCACTGAGCCATCCCGGCTTTCCCAGTGTTCATTTATTCTGTTCTTTAGGTTCTACATATAAGTGAGATTGTATGGTATTTGTCTTTATTAGTCTGATTTATTTTGCTTAGCATAATAATTTCTAGTTCCATCCATGTTGTTGCAAATGGTAAGATTTCATTCTTTTCTATTGCCAAGTAATACTGCACTGTGTAAATGTACCACAATTTCTTTTTTTTTAAGATTTATTTTATTGTTTTAGAGAAGGTGAGAGAGAAAGAGGGGAGGACGTAGAGTAGTCTCTATAGTTGTACATCATTAGTTGTGACATAGTTTCATTCCACACAGGTGGATGTGGGGCCACACAGAGAACTGAAACAAGGGCCTTCTCATGGGAGGCAAGAACCTCCCTCCGCCTTCCCCCCACAGAGGTTACCAGTTTGCCACAGTTCAGCAAGTGGATTTGCATGGGCCAGGTCCAGGGTTCGATCCCTTTACCTCACAATTGCAAGGCAAGTTCTTGACCTGCTGAGCTATCCTGGCATCCCCCACAATTTCTTTATCCAAACATCTATTGATAGGCAATATATTTTTACTGAGCACCTAGTTTACATCTTAGAACATAATGCTAAAAGACAAAGGCAAGATATAAATTACCTTTGTATTATGTTAACTGTGTAAACAGAAAAGAAAAATGGAAGAAAGCCAAATATTAATATGTTATCTACTGCTGAGAAGATTATTGTTAACATATTTGGACATGCTTATTAGATATAGAAGTGGTGTGACAAATCTCGTTTTAACCTTTCTGTTAGAACTAACTTTGGTGTTCTTTATTGCCTTTTGTGGAATATTTCTAGGAGGCAAAAATTGAAAAATATTGAGGGACATTTATAACAAAAAAAATTGGGTTATTAGTGGAGCCTCTAACCAGGACCCTCACCTAAATTTACAGATGCAACTTCATTCCTATTTCAGTTTTATGGAAATACACTGAGAACAAAACACCTGTGGCATGGATACCTACACCAGTGTTACCAACAATTACAGCCTTCAGATTTCCCAGTTCATCTTAATGGGGTTCCCAAGCATTCATGAGTGACAGCACACTCTACCTCCTAACTTTTGGTGTCAATTTATTCATCTTGATCACCATCCATGAGTCCATACTGCATAAGCCCATGAACCATTTTCTTGGCTTACTGGCAGTTATGGACATTGGTTCGGCCACCCCATCATACCCAAGATTCTGGCTATCTTCTTGTTTGATGCCAAGGCTATCAGCCTCACTGAGTGTTTTGCTCAGATCTATGCCAACCACTGCTCCTTGTGCATGAAGTCTAGTATCTTCCTCTGCATGGCAATGAATAGATACATAGCCATCTGTCATCCCGTTGAGTACCCCTCCATAGTCACTGAAACTTTTATGATCAAAGTCACAGGATTCATGGTGCTCAGAAATGGCCTGCTGACCATCCCAGTGCCTGTACTGGCTCCCTAAAGACTCTATTGCTTCAAGAGTGAAATTGACCCCTGCCTGTGCTCTAATTTAGGGGTTATCAGCTTGGCTTGTGATGACATCACTGTAAACAAATTTTGCTAACTGATCTGGTTGAGAGTGATATGGCTCTGGTTTTTTATTTTTGTTTTTGTTTTTCCTATGCTGTAATCCTTCACACTGTGCTGAGGCTGAACTTAGCAGAAGCAATGTCCAAGGTTTGGATTACCTGTAGCTCCCAACTCATCCTCATCTTCTTCTTCTATACAGGTATCATTGTGCTATCTCTCACACACTTTGGAGAGAAAAAGATTCTTCTTATCCCTGCACTCCTTAATGTGCTATACAATATAATGTACCCACTCTCAACTTCATGGTCTATGCTCTCAAGATTCATGAGTTCACACTGGGCTTCCAGAGGCTGTTTAGGATGGGTGAAGATGTGTCTACCAAGTAACTTCAGCTGTAAGAGTTCATCAAGGTTTTAGGAAAGAAAGAGGTTTTATCTCTGAATAGACCTAGATTGTAATCTGCTCTTATCTCACTTGAAAAAAAACCCAAATAATATCATAAAAACTGTCAGCCTCAGTAATCAAAACAGGTATATGAAAATTACAATAAAATTTCCTGTTACTAGAAATAAGTAAGAATAGAAAAATGAAAAGTTCCTGACCAACCAGAGATAAGCACTCTTATATACCACTACCATGCTTTGAAAAATAATATACATGTGGAAAAAATCATTTAATTGTGTGGGAAATTTTTCTCCCTGGGAAAATAAGAAAATGGTCCAGAAAATTGCCTAGAAAAGTAGATCCAAAAAACCAATTAAATCTAAATTAATTTTTACCATTTGCACATCTAACAAAAATACATGCTTTGGGGCACAAAAACCCTGATCTGTGTTCATTTTTTACTTTTTCTGAGCCTAATACACAACTCTGTGCACAATAGATGCTTAATAAATACTTTAGTTATGACACAATCAGTCAGGAGGCAGGCATAAGTGCTCTGCTGAATTCTATGTATCAAAGAAAATATTCTGGACCATGGTCTAAAGAGTGACCTCAGGAAGTTTTCATATGACTTCACCTCGGAGAGCATCCTCTTAGAAGGAGCACTGGGACCAAAGCAAGATCAGAAATTGTGAGCTCATACACTGTTGGTGAGAACATTAACTGGTCAACTCTTTTATAAAACAGTCTGGCAACTTCTTAAGTGACTAAACAAGAGTCACCATATGATCCAGCAATTCTACTCTTAAATACATAACCAAGATAATTGAAAACATATGTCCACACAAATATTTGTACATGAATATTTATAGCAACCTTATAATAGCCAAAAAATGAAAATAAATCCAAAAGTGCATCAACTAATGAATGGATAAACAAAATGTGATATAGCCATACAATGAAATATTTTCTAGCCAGAAAAAGTAAAGAAGTAACTAATACATGCTACATTATGAATGAACCCTGAAAATATGCCAAATGAAAGAAGCCAAACAGAAAGACACATATTGTATGATTCAATTTATATGAAATGTCTAGAATAGGCAAATCCATAAGCACAGGAAGCAGACAATTGATTAGCATTGGCTAAGCAAAAGAGAAAATAAGCAGCAACTATTTAGTGGGTACAGGGTTTCTTTTGAGGGTGATAAAAATTTCTGTAATTAGAAGTGAAATTGCACAACATTGTGAATGTAATGGAACTGAATTAAACACTTCAAAATGCTCATTAACTAAGTTCCATTATATTCAGAATGTGCAACTTTAGTTCTAATTACCGAAACATATGACCTCACTCATAGGTGGAATATAAAACTAAAAGTACCAAAAAAGCAAAAACTCACGGGCACAGTCAATAGTTTGGTGGTTACCTGAGGGTAATGGGGAAGGTGGGTGGAAGAGCAGGTGAGGGAAGGTTGGGAGGGGGCATCTAATATACAGTGATGGAAAGAGAGCTGATTCTTGGTGGTGAGCACATAATGCAATGCATAGACAATGTAATGTAGAGTTTTCACTGAAAACTATGTCATTGTTACCAATCAATGTCACCCCAATAAGTTTAACAATAAAAATAAATAAATAAAATACATAGTTAAGCAAGAAAAAGAAAAGCTAAATGTATGTTATTTTGAATTTCACCTCATTTAAAAAAAAATACTTTCTTCTTACAGTGTCTCACTAGTGCTCTCTACTGACAAAGTTTGGCATCATTCCAGCTGATAAAAGCATATTATTTAAAGGACACAGGTCCACTCTCATAGGGCAGGCCAAAAAATATGTTTGTAACTTAAGTCACAATAAATTGATTACCAGCATAGTTCACAACTTTGACTACTCAGCTTTCATATGTACCTTTTTATACACATTTGAACTCCTATACAACAATAAAACAAGTCAACACATCTATTTTATAAGATACAGCATTTCTTTGTACAAAGAAAGTAATTCTACCTTTTCTTTCAAAATAATAGTCCCCAGAGTCATTGTATGCAATGCTGGATATATTACCAACTTCTCAAGTTCAGTAGAGTCTCAGTGAACATTCAGTTACTTAAATACTAAGTTGTAGGGGATGCTGGGATGGCTCAGCAGGTCAAGTGCTCACTTTGCAACCCCAAGGTCTGAGGATTGAGTCCGGTCCCAACCCCAGCCCGCGCAGACTCGTATGCTGAACTATGGTGTGCTTCCCATGTGAGGGGGCCCGGGTTTGGTTCCTGCTGGGGCAAGCTTCTATGTAGGAGGTACTCAGTTTGGCCCCTGCCTCAAGGGCATGCCTCCCATGTGGGCCCCCACCCTGGCCCAGTTCCCACACTGTGAGGTCCTCACCCACCTGTGTGGAATAAGACCATGTCAAAAAAATGATGATGTACAACTATGGAGACTGCTCTTGGCCCTCCCCTTTCTCTCTCTGTCTTTCTCTTGTCTCTATCTCTGTCAAAAACAATAAAATAAATCTTTAAAAAAATATTTTTTAAAAATACTAAATTGTAAAGTCATCTTCCAATAACTTGCATATAGGAGAGATAATAAATATGGTTATATGAGTATAGAAATAAAAGCTTCATATCAAAAGCAAATACAAAATATTCAAAGCTACTACAGTTCTAATTTCTATAATTATTCACAAAGTCATAACTGATGTCTACCATATTTCCCCTAACTCTTTCAAAACTTGGTAGAGTAAGAAAAACTTTCATTGCTAGGGATCTGAATTCTGTTATCCCCCTAAATATTTAGCATCCTTTTAAGTACTTAGCTTTTTTTTTTTTTTTTTTTGGGTATACTTTTGCATTAACCTTTACTATTGGGCATGGAAGTACTAAGAGGTACAATCAGAGAATATCCTGGGTTCCCAATCTAGTCTGTTTGTCTCTACTGTATAGGATTCCTGGTAACTGGGATTCATCCCTCTAGATAATAAATTAATCCCTTTTTTTTTCTGGTTCCGTGGTATATGGCAGTAAAATTAGTTCTCGACATATGGATATATACACAGAAGATCCAAATTAAAATATGTTTTATTATTAAATTTATTGGTGTGACATTGGTTAGTAAAATATAGGTTTCAAGTATACAATCATATAATACATCATCTATGCATTGCATTGTGTGCTCACTCCCAAGAGTCAGTTCTCCTTTCATCACCAATATTTCTACCACCGTACTTCCCCCTTATTCTCTGGTAACCACTAAACTATTGTTTATGGATATTGAGATTATTATGCTAAGCAAAGTAATTCACAGAAAAAGTAAAAAACCATGTGACTTTACTCATATGTGAGATATAAAACTGAAAGCAACAAAGGAATGAGACAAAGAAAAAATTAGTATTTTCTGTTCTAACCCTCTGATGATATTTGAAGCATTTGTTTCCATTACCAAAAATGCAAATTAAAATTCAGAATATATGCCTATCCCAGTAAGAAATCATTAATACCCTTCTGGGGCCACTTGTTAGCTACATGTCAGTATGGATAGAGCCCATAATAGTCTTAAGTCTCCAGTAGTCCCTGTTGATGAACAGGACAATATTGAGCTTCAGAGGGAGTCAGTAGATTAGACTGACTGATTGATTGATTGCTCTTTATTGCATCACTAGAATAAGCTTGTGACCACTCATCAAGAGCATCTTGTTGATTCTACTCCACATCTAAATTCAAAAGAGGGTTTTACTTTAAATTCTCCTCTTTTAACTTCATAGTGTTCCATAATCTTGCACACTAAACTGAGATTTATCAGTCATCTAAGATCTATTTTAGACTATATTACCAATTCATTGCCTGTGGTCAAAAATTAGGTGTAATTAATTCCACCTCCATTATATTATCATTATCATTTAGTTCCTCTAATACCATGAAGAAACCCATTGAGCAGATTTACCTTTGGACAAGTTAATTGGTGAAAACTATCAGAGAGAAAAAAGTCTTTCCCAGAGCATCCTGACATTCTGTCAGGGATGGTAATTTTAGGTGTTCATAGATTTTTCTGAGATACCTTGTGATTTCAGCTGTCAAGAACAAGCCTACCTGACAAATGCTTGCCAGTTTTCTTCCTTTGGAAATCTATGCTACTTCTCTCCATCGAATGTTTCACAGTATCCTGAACAAAGTCCTTGTTATTCCAAAGTCCTTCTTGGCTTGTGACTCCACAATTTTATCTACATATAAATTTATTGTTACCAAACTTAAGAATATAAATAATTACTGTTCAACTAGAACTTCTTACTTTCCTGGCCATGTTCATTTACAATCAAGAAGCAAATTTTCCTAATGCTCTGACAAATTTGTGGTTTTCTTTGGCTATTGCTTGACAGTAATTTATGGCTCAATATATCTTAGTTTAAGCAAGCTACACTTCACTTGACAAATATTCTATTTCAAAAAATTAATGAAACATTGGGTATATTGATGTGACAAAAATAAATAAGTTTCACATATTAATAAAAATATGTAATGCATTCTAGTTTCATAAACTATTATTAATAGGGTTTTAATTTTTATTTTAATTTTCTGAAATTACATTAAAAAAAAACTCCAGTTTACCTTTTTGTTGCTTAAAGAGTGCTGCCAGAAATATTAATAGTCAAAAATTACTGGAAACACAATAACAATGAATAAAAATGGGTACAAAATAACTGCATATGAACACAAGCATCACACTTTGACATTTTTCTAGGCTGCTCCACAACTCACTCTCCTCAATATTCATTCATCTAATGACTACTATTCATCAAACACCTATACACCAGGAACTCATCTATGTGCTGGGGATAGAACAGGGAACAAAAATGACAAAAAGCATGTTCTCAGTGAGCTTATATTTTAGTGTAAGAGAAAGAAGAAAAACAAACAAATAATCATAATATGGCATGTCACAATATGTGCCGTGAAGATAAATAAAGCAGAGAATGATAGAGTCAGGGACTGCTGTTTTAGATCAAATTATCAGAGAATGTATCTCTTGTTAAGAAGCATTTGATCTCAATACGAATTCAATATTTTTTATTCCAGCTAAATTAACACTAAAAATACAATGTAATAAAAAGCTAGAGAGGCAAGTAATCCTAAAATAAGGAACTGATAAACACAAATACTGAAGAGGGTTAAGGTAAGATTAAATTCTAGAAAATATTCATTGTTTTTGGAAATTTGAGGTCAATAGCAAGAGAATTTTTATGTAATGTGAAGACAAAAATTAAGTTGCACTGAGATAAGTACATAGAAGGTGAAGATGAGAAAGTGCCATAAATGGGTTGCTCACAACATTTGTGAAGCAAGAAATAGATAGGAGTAATCTCTGGAAAAATTATGGAGTAAAGATATATTTTGAGAGAGTGAGACTTCAAAACCTTCCTATAAAGAGGGGTACAATTTATCAAAGGTAAACTCCCTGAGGATCCTGGAGTGATAAACTGTCCATATGGTGGGCTGTCCTGGGAGTAAGGTTGAATGGATCTAGTCCAAGAAATTACATGACTAACCCCTAAAAACACTTGGGTCCTATTTCCATTGCAATGTAAAAAATATTCTAGGGGATGCTTGGAACAAAGTAAAGAGAAAAGGCCTAAAATGCAGCACATCAGGTATCTCAGGGATCTAATTTATACAAAAACCCCAGACTCCATGGATGGCAAGCAAGAACAGGAATCTGTTCCGAACAGCAAAAAGCTGAACCCAGGAAGCTGAAGCCAGGAGTGCCCCCTTCATAGCCCCTCCTGAAGTAGTAAGTAAACCAGACAATGGCCTGCATTCTGAAATGTGACATGCATGTGTCCCACGTTCTCGTAATTCTGTCCTGTCCTCTGAATTTGATTTTTTCCGAATTACCTTATCTTTGACTTTAATGGTTGGCTTTCCTTGTGTGATATTTAGTACCTCCATTCTTTCAGGCTCTTCACTTTTGGGGGGACTAAATCTGTGACTAGAAAACAGTAAAGAAATGAGGCTAAATTCTAAGATTGTCAGTGAATAGCTAATAAGCCACGGGGTCAAGAATAATACATTCTATATTCAAGATTCCCAGAACAAAAAGGAAGTTACAAACAAAAAACTACTTTCTTAAATCTGGTAGAAAAAAGGCATACTTCTTTTTCTTTTTAAGGACATTATAGTTAATACAAACTGTAGCTGAATTCCCATTAAATTCAACCCCCAAAATTGAACATGTTTATCATCATACTTATTTTACATTGGTCATGAATATTCAACTGTTTCATTGAGATCTATTTTTAATTTTTTGAGGAAACTCCACACTGCCCTCCATAGTGGTTGTACCAATTTGCTTTCCCACAAGCAGTTAGAGGGTTCCTTTTTCTCCAGTCTCTCCACATTTGTTATTCCTTGTCTGGTTGATGATAGTCATTCTAACAGATGCAAGGTGGTATCTCATTATGGTTTTGATTGCATTTCCCTAATTGCTAGTGATGTTGAACATTTTTTCATTCATCTGTTGGCCATTTGTATGTTTTCATGGGAGAATTGCCTGTTCACGTCTTCTGCCCATTTTTTAATTGGATTGATTTTTATTGTTGTTGAGCTGTATGAATTCTTTTTTTTTTTTATTGTTAAATGTAATGGGGTGACATTGCTTGGTAACAATTAGTTTCCAGATGCACAAGTCCACATCACATCACCCATGCATCGCACTATGTGCCCACCACCCAGAACCAGCCCCCCACACATACACATCCGGTGCCCACTCCCACCTCCCCCCACAACTCTCCCTACCCCCCTCCTCCCCATTCTCCAGGTAACCACCGAACTATTGAGTGTGTCCATAATACTGGTGCCTTCTCCCACCTCCTCTCCCTCTCTCCTTCCCCCCTCCTCCTCTCCCCTCAGGCAATCACCAAGCTATTGAGTATGTCCATAGGTCTCTGTGTCTTTACTTTCAGTTTTATATTCCACCTATAAGTGAGGTCATATGTTTCCTGATTCTTTCAAGTCTGACTTATTTCGCTTAATAAGATGGTCTCTACGTCCATCCATGTTGTCACAAATGACTGTATTTCATCATTTCTTATCGCTGAGTAGTATTCCATTGTGTAAATGTACCACATCTTCTTTATCAAGTCATCTACCGAAGGGCACTTCAGTTGTTTCCATGTTCTGACCACTGTGAAGAGTGCTGCGATGAACATGCAGGTACAAATCTTTAAAGATTAAGGTTTTCAGGTTTTTTGGGTAGATACCCAGTACAGGGATAGCTGGGTCATATGGTAATTCCATTCCTAATTTTTTGAGGAATCTCCATACAGCCTTCCATAGTGGTTGTACCAGTTTACATTCCCACCAGCAGTGTATGAGGGTTCCTTTT
>PVKE010048362.1:0-11613 GCA_004027555.1 Craseonycteris thonglongyai | reverse complement strand
TCCACTCGGACTCTCATGGGTCGATGTCGCCCCGGAAACCCATCCCGCGCCTTTATGAGAGCCCGTGGGATGGACTCTGAGTCAGCTCATCTCTTTGTGTGACATGCAGGGATCCTTCTCTCTCGCGCATCCACATGAAACAACGCTCCTTTCCGCCATGTGGCTGCCGACATGGTTGTATCTTTTCATTTTTATTTTTTGATGAATATTTTGGGAAAACCCGCGAAGCACTGAAGCCGCAAAACATGAAGCGCGAAGTGGCGAGGGAACACTGTAGTAATGTTTTATTTAGATTTTTCCAACCTATTGCTTAGTCTCCAACAATTCCTGTGATGTTCACAGCCCATGCTTAAGCCAGTACAGGAGACTCTCTGTAAACTGAAACTCAAGAAACCTGCACTTCAGGTTGCTTGAGAGTTCCGATGCTTGAGTTCCAGTTAACGGAGAGTCTACTTACATTTATCCAGCATCTACCAATCCCCACGGGTGCCAGTTAACTGGGAGTCTACTGTATATGGTTGTTGGAAGGATTTTCCTTTAACAGAGTGATATATATACATTCCCATCGAAACATTTTTCAAGTATTGGGTGTTTGCCTGGCAAAAAATAGGGCAAACGAAGGGCATCTGATCTCTGACAGCCAGGCCGACAGTCCAGACCCCCAGCTGTGCCCTCGGCTGCCTGTCCTATTCTTCTTGGCACAAAGCATCTTTTGTATCCTGTAAGAAAGGAGAGTCCCAGCAAGGACACCTTGTTGTCTAATTAAACCTTAGAGCAGGAACCATCAGCTAAACCTTATGAACCACTTTTGGATGGGTTTTCATCAATTTAAAAGGAAAGAGTGCAAGGCCTCTTCTGCAGGTCCTCCCACGCCCCTGCCCAAACATTAAATAATCCTAGCTGTCAGTACCTTCTTGTAAAGCTGGGAGAAAACTCTGCAAAGTTCTGTAGGCTTCCTACAAACACGAAGATCGTGTTAAACAAATTTTATATGTGATGGGATAGATTTCTGTACACAACTTTCTGAAAAAAATGTATATTCATTGAATTTCTTCTAAATTAATATGGGTAATCATGATAGGGTTTGCTAGCTTTGGATTTAGGATTCGGGGAAAATGTCTCACAGCTTCTTATTGCATCTTCATACTGTTCTTTTCTTGCTCCATTTAGTGCTTCTTCCAGCTACTTTGCAATCGCTTCTTTGCAATCTCTTCTTTGAGCTTCTACCATTCTTGTGGTAAAAGTTTCACAACCCTACTCTCTATGACCACCAACAAAAAAAACCCTGCTTAGACCCAGCTACTTCTCCTACAACTATCTTCCCTTTCCTCTTTGGTTGCCTATTTTCTTATAAAAGATGTGATTCCTACCACCTTTCTTTCTCTTCTCAAACCCTTTGTAATCTGAATTTTGTCCCAGTGGTTCTTTGAAAAGTCTGTCTCAGAAATCTCAAATTCCTAATCTTAAACCCACTGGGTTTTTAATAATTTTCTTAACATCATTGGCTTTCCTCCTTTCACCTCTTCCCCCATTTTTAAAAAGCTCTTCCCACTCATATCTTCTTCCTGATCTCTCTCAAGTGAAACTAGGTCACAGCATTCTCTTGTTCTACTCACTGTCAGCCTTGAGTAAAGATGTTCAATGTGGTTTAGAGACCCACTATTATCTGGGTCCTGCTTATTAGAACCCCAGTCTTATCTTTTTCAATTTGCTCCGTTGCACTCCAAGCATTAGCCGAGCTGAATTACTTGCAGTTCCTTTGAATGTACCAGGCTTATTCTGTTCCACCTTTGAACTTTTCACATACTGCTCCTCATTCCAGAACATTCCTCCATATTTACTATTCTTATTTTTATTGTGTTATTGCTGGGCTGACCAGACATCCCATTTTAAATGAGACAGAAAACTGTCCCTTTCAAATGGCATATCTGGTCAGACTAGTCTCGCTGGGCTAAATTCAAGATGTCAGTAGGCTGACCATATGTACTGTTTGAAACGGGACAGTACTGCTGTTTTCTGTCTAGTTATTGTTACATGCTTACTTATCTCTATCCTATCTTAGACTGCAAACTCCTAGAAGCAAAGCTATTTGTCACTGTTTATCTTCACCACTTAATACCACACTACTCACTTACTAGTTGTTCAGTGAATATTTGTTGGCTGACTGCATGCAATGTGCAAAAATGAGTGCAGCATCTTCTTTTGCCACCAGAATGCTCAAGACTCTTCCTTTCTTTTCTTATTGGCCTTAATCTCATTTATTCCCTTCTATCTCTTAAGGCTTCAGAGAAGCTCCCTGTCTCATCTCTGTTTCACAGTAATTCCCTTCCAGTTTGGCATACAGCTGACACTGTTGTTCATAAGGTACTCTGACCATGTCACTTTGATAATTTTCTTTTCCTTTTGCCTTTTTTTATTGTTAAATTTATTGGGGTGACATTGGTTGGTAACAATTACATAGTTTCAGTGACTCCTCATTGTCTGTGTTAGACAGGTACAAGTCTTTAATACACTCCTAAGAAATTTCTCAAAGCAATGATAACATACTTACCTAGTTTTCTCTCCTGCTAGTTTATTCTACTATCTGCTCTCCAGTAAGCAGACTACCTGCTCCATGAATTCTGTGTGTGCTGTCCTTATTCATTAGAGAGACTTTCTCGCCCTCTAATGAAATTGTAGCTATGTTTCAAGCCTCAGCTCAATTGACACTCCTTCATAAATCTTCCTTGACCCTCTGGGGCACAATACAGCTTCTTTGCCCTGTGTTCCCAAAACACTGTTCTTACCTCCTTTAGACACTTGTTATATCCTACCTTCTATTAAGGGGTTTTTATTTGTGATTCAGTGATAAGGTGAGAATGGCTATTTATTTTTGTGTTTGTCAGAGTGCCTTGTCCGTATGTGTTCAATAAATGATTATTGGATGAAGTATGGTAATTAATTAAAGATATTAGGCTTAATGTTAAGCTTTTAATCACTGTAAGTTATATAAGTTCTTTTACTTTTTATCAAAAAAACACAACAAAACAAAAAAAACAAACAAACAACAAAAACAACCTATCGATGGTGATTGGCTGTACCCAGAAACTTAGTGGTTGCTACGTTAGTTTCATTAATACTTTTTTTTAAGGCATAGGACTTTCCCTAATTTATATATATATATATATATATATATATATATATATATATATATATATATATATATATATATATATATATATATAAAGAGAGAAATTAGCTCAATCTTAATTCACTAGGATATGCAATCCATGTACTCCTTAAAATATCATAATAAATAACATGAATATTAAACACCTTTTGCATGTGTAAAGATTGATTTAAAAACACAATGGAGAGAACATTCAAAACACAAATGAGGCTTTTTTGGTATTTCAGAAACTGCCCTTAGTTATGTCTTCAAATTTTTCACATGGTATAAAGTTATCAACAAATGAAACTTGCTTTTGTTGTATTCTGCAATAGTGACTCTTCCTTTTGGATTCTGCACTCAATAAAACATTTCCTGCTTAAACAAACCAGCATCTGTGTTATAATATAACAAGCAGGGGTCCATAATTTTCTTTCCATGTCTTCATTCTGTGTATGACCTTGGCAAAGTCATTTCACCTCTTCAAAAGGGAGTTGCCTCACTAGTAATATGAAGATACAAATTGTATATCTGGGGGAAAGCCGGGACGGCTCAGCAGGTTGAGCGCTCGCTTTGAGGCCACGAGGACCGAGGATCGAATCCCGGCTCCGTCCCAGGCAGGACCCACGTGCTGAACTGGGGAGTTCCCACAGTTCGGTTCTCTAGCTGTCTCTGTCTCTGTCTCTCTATCTGTCAAGAGTAAAACAGAAATAAATATGCACTGAAGATAAAATAATTACTCTCTATAAATATAAAAAAACAAAAACAAATTGTATATCTGCATGAGGTCAGAGAGCTTGCTTAGTTGACCTACAATATTCTCTTACTCTATTGCATTTTTCTCCTCCTCCGAACCTCTCATTTAGTCATGGGAACCATAATTTCTCTTAATGAATTCCTCCAACATTATTAATGCCATCGTAAGTGTTATAATGACAGTTGATGGTACTCTCAATAGTTCGATATTGCATGGGTCATACGGGAGGACTTCATTCTGTCTGCCCTAGAAGCCCCTGCTAGATGCTGTGGAAAAGACTGCAGGAAAATCAGATATCTATGCCCTTGCCATGTCTAGGGATGGTCAAACATCACAAGAGATTAGTCTCTCACAGGAGACTATCTATCAGATAAGGGAATTCACTTTTATGAGCAACCCCCAAGGATGGACTCAAGCCAATCTGGCATGTGTCACAGAGCATGCACCCCTGTGAGCTGCTTCAGACCAGACGTCAGGAAGCATTTCTTCTGCTAAAATGAACCTCATCCCAAAGTCTTCTCTGCAACCTGAGCCCAAAACCCACTGAGTGTCATTAGCAAATGACCAAAATTATATTTGCTCATTAGCGGGGTTAATAGGCACCTTTGAGCAGGTCTTTCAAATTGTGTTTTCTCAGGCACGAATGAAGGAGCTTTTGAAATGTGTTCAGGCACAAAGAAGTCATACTCTTTGCTTGTATAAGTGTGTTGACCTGATAGAAATTTAGTATAAAGCAGACTATGTTTTAGTGGCCTCAACTTCTCTACACAGAGTTCTACAGAAAACCACAAATGGACGTTAGCAATCAAACTGAAATTTCATAGTGGCCACCTCCCTTGCTAACCCCAAACAGTTCCACAGATAGCCGTATACAATAATTCAATTTCTCTCAGGAGGCACTAAGTTTGATGAGCTGGCATCAAGATACTGCAACATTCTTCCTTCCAGTGGGACTGACAGCCACTGTCTTGTGAATGGACATGAGATTGACATGTATGGGGATGAATTGAAATCTGCATGGGATATCAAAGTGGCGTTTGCTGTACGGTGCTGAGGTGAATGGGTATGTACAACAAATCACAGACTGATGGAGAATTATTTTTTTCTTATTTATTCTTTGGCAAGTAGAATAGAACATGACTGGTTCATTTCTTCTTTTTTCCTTTTTTTCTCTTTTGTTGTAGTAAGAACACATAACATAAGATCTACCCTCTTAACAAAAATTTAAGTGCACCGTATAGTATTGCTAGCTATGGGTGCAATGCATATGAAAGTTTTCTACAATTTATTTATTTTGCATAGCTGAAACTTTAAACGTTGTACCTGTTGAATAGAAACTCCCATTTCTTCCTCCCCACACCCCTGGCAACCACCATTCTATTCTCTGCTTCTTTGAATTCTACTGAGTATTTTGAATACCTCATAAAAGCGGAACCATAGAATATGTCCTTCTGTTACTAATTTATTTCATTTAGCATAATGTCCTCCAGGTTCAACATGCTGTTGCATATGGCAGGGTTTCCTTCCTTTTTAATATTCCTCTGTAAGTCTACACCACATTTTCCTTTTCCATTCATCTGTAAATGGACATTTAGGCTGTTTCCATACCTTGGCTATTGTAATAAAGCTGCAATGAACATGAGGTTGCAGATATCTCTTCAAGATCCTGATTTCAATTCAGGTGGACATACACCAACAAGTACACTTTCTGGAGCACATGGTAGTTCTATTTTTATTTTTAAATTTTTGAGGAAACTCCATACTGTTATCTACAGCAGCTGCCCCATTTTACAACTCCATCAACCATGGGCAAGTATTCAGATTCTCCACACCCTTGTCAAGATTTGTTATTTTTCTTTTTTAAAATACTAGCTATCCTAACAAGCATGAGGTGATTTCTCATTGTGATTTAGATTTCTACTTCTCTGATAATTAGTGATGTTGAACAACTTTTCGTATATCTGGTGGTCATTTGTATGTCTTCTTTGGAGAAATATCTATTCAAATCTTTGCCCATTTTAAAATCAGGTTTCTTTTTTCTTTTCTTCTGCTATTGAGTAGTAGCAGTTCCTTATATATTAACCCTGTATCAGAAACATGGTGTGAAAATACTTTTTCTCATTCTGTAGGTTGTCAAGATTTTGTTGATTGTTTTCTTTGCTGAGCAGAAGCTTTTTGTGTGACGTGGTCCCACTTGCCTATATTTCCTTTTGTAAATTGAAATTTGGTATCACATCCAAGAAATTATTGCCAAAACCAATGCCATAAAGCTTTTCTTCCTATGTTTTCTTCTAGTATTATAGTTTCAGTTGTGAAGTTGAAGTCTTTAATCCATTTTGAATTAATTTTTGTGTAGGGTATAAGATAATGGTCCAATTTCATTTGTTTTTATGTGGCTATCCAGTTTGTGAGACAGACTATCCTTTTTCCATTGTGTATTCAAAGATCAAATTGGCTCTATCTTCATGGGTTTATTTCTGGGCTATCTATTCTGTTCCATTGGCTGTATTTCTGTTTCAATGCCAGTACCATACTGTTTTGATTCTTACAGATTTGTGAAATTAGGAAGTATGATGCCTCCATCTTTGTTCGTTCTCAAAATTGCTTTGGCTATGTAGAATATTTTGTGGTTCAATATGAGTTTTAGAAACACCCCTCCCCCCCATTTCTATAATAAATATCAATGGATTTTAATAGGGGTTGCAATGAATCTGTACATGACTTTGGGAAATATGGACATTTAAACAATATTAAATCTTCTCATATATGAGCATGGGCTGTCTTTCTATTTATTTGTATCTTCTTTAACTAATTTTTATCATTATTTTGTAGTTTTCAGTGTAAATGACTTTTACTACTTTGGTTAAATTTATTTCTAAATATTTTGTTCATTTTCATGCTTATGTAAATGGGATTATTTTTTCATGTCTGCAACTGTGTTTGATTTCTTTCTGTGAACAGCTTATCAGCAGAACTCACCCTGACCCCTAAGAAAATATGCCAGGTAGTACATGAACCAATAAAAATGGCTACTCTTACTGTTTCAATTTTTATTTCTCTTAAGGAGTATTAGTATTCATAGAGTACCTAGTGAGTGGTAGGTACAGCATTAGACTCTTCTATTGGACCCTATGTTATTCTATTGGACCCTAGGTTCTCTCTGAAATGGATATTATTAAATTCACTTTAGAGATAAGCAAATTCATAGAGAGGCTAAGCAGTTTTCTCAGATGCAGGCCAGAATTAAACCCAAGTCTATTTAACTTTAAAGTCTAAGCTCTTTCCACAAATTTACTGGGATAAAATTAGAGTGCAAGCCTTGATTAGCTGATTCTCATATGTTGTGCACCAGAAGTGGCTTCTAATATATGCTAAATATTTATCAGATAAGGGGTGATTGAAAATGTTTTAGTGTTATCCAAAGACAGCTGTAGAGTTAAAATTTTCTGGGATAAAGCCCTTGGTAAGCTGCTTGTAAATTAGGAAAGTGTTCCTTTTTCCCAATGTTCAGGGCTATCTGGTCCGTCTGTAAGCAAAGAATTCTGATTCTTTTCTATTGGTCCTTTCTCTTTAGATTGTGCAGTTAGACATGACCTTGGAGGTAAAAGGTCTTCTGTTCCTTTATGAATACGCAATCCAGAGCAATCTCTAGACTAGAAAGGTCAAATAAATTGGTTAAGGTCACATAACAGTGGCAAAGCTAGGAATGCGATTTAAGTTTCCCAACTAAATCCAATGCCTATTTTTTAATGAAATTGCTATTTTCTGAACTAGACCTCACATGCTTGCATAAAGTTCAATTTGACCACTTTTCTTTTACATGAGATAAACTTTTATGAGTTAGATACCTCCTATACAACTACCTTGTGTACACATACACACACATACATAAACATACATATATACATACATACCTTGGCTTTCTCACAAGTATAGTAGATATACTTTATCACATATTCCAGTAAAAATTCTGACATGAACTGTATACAAGAGCCATCCAAACACATAATCCCTTTCTGAATATCTGCCTGGTTAGATGTTAGAAACTGAATTTCTTGAGACATTGCCTCTTAATTATTCTATAAACACTCTAACAGTCATGATATTTATGATTGCTTACTAAACATAGTTGATTATGCTGTTTGACATTGACTCAAAATAAGTATTTTTTAAGAGCAAACCATTATAATGATACCCTTGGTACATAAGAAAGATGTAAAGACATTGGGTTGTACAATTATTAAGATCTTGTCTATGCCTTAGTGAATAGACCATAAACCCTTCCACTGAAAACAAAGCAAACAAACAAAATCCTTTGTCATCCCAGACAATCATGTTGACCAAATAAAATAAGGCTTAGTAGAGGGCAAAAAAAAAAAAAAAAAGTATACACAATGGCAGCCATAATTGGGAATCTACTAAGTATTGGAGTTATATCATGATGTACATACAGTCTTTGATTAAAATTTCAGAGAATAAGTTAAGGACCAGTTTGGAGATGTGGGATCCAGAAGGCATGAACAATTTTGACCTATTAAATTTCTTTAAAACGTGATCTCAGTACAGCTAAGCTACAGAGTGAAAGCAAGTTGATTTATGTTGAAATCAATTACTGAGTGGCAATCCTGGAGACCCTGTGGACTCTGTAGGTTGCATACTGGTGGGTTTGTATCTAATTTTAGGGACCAGAATATTTCTGATCCCTTCACCATTGTTCTTGCTGTACCAACAGAGATCAAAATAAGTGCCATTTATTGAGAACTGATAGCTCCCCCAGGTTGCAATGTTTTAATTAGAGAGGTAAAAAGAAAAGACCACATTCTGCTGTTCAATGGAGTTCTTTAAAAAAAAAGCCTTATAAAAGCACGAGTCAGATTTTTATTTGATAATGAGAAACAAAATGTGTAAAAAAGAAACTGGAAAAAAGACTTGAAACAATGGAGTGGTACTAGATGGCTTTTCTGATTTTTTCTTTTTTTTTTCTTTTTGTAAATAACTTTAGAGGAAATTAGCACATTTTAAACAGATTTACTTTTACCATATGAAAAAGTATCAGTACCTTTTAGAAATGCCATGATTGATAAATAGGGCACAAAAACTGATTTCTCTATGGTTTGAAAGATTTGCTTCCGCTTCTTCTCTTTTATTTCAAGATTTTTCCATGACTGTATTCCTACTTAAAAAAAAAAAAAAAAAGACTACAGAAAATATTTAAAGCCATGTAATTTATAAGACACAATGCATTATTTTGATATCTGGATTACTCAAAGACACTAACTTATTCTATTTTAATTGGATTAATTATGGCAACCATAGTGATTGGAACTATAAAAGAACATTTCCTTAAGCCAATTTTGTGCAAAATAATTTTTATAAATAAAACGTATAGAAATTTTTATAAGGGTAAGAAATTTACATTTAAATTCCTTAGACTCAACGTAAGAAAAATAAATAAATAAATTCCCAACTCAGTTTAATAATGCAATTGCTAATTTTTAACCACTGATATGGCTGTCTCAGAAGTATATTATAAAGAAAATAATTTTCTCCTCACATCTACAAAGAAAGGTCAGAAAATTTCACATTTTCTCAGACACTCACTGAAATTAAAGGAAATTAAAAAATCCAATTGACCTTTTCTTTTTCTATGCTTCCTTGCAAATACAGAACATGGTGTCAATCTTATTTCAATAAGTATCACAAAAGCAAAGAAAGTAAGCAAAAAAAAAAGAGAGAATTACACTTATTCAGTTGATTTCCTTAGACTGCAGCCCGGGACGTGGATCTGGCTGCTTCAGAACAAGAAACCGGGCCTGCTTTGCCTTGCTATCTAATTTTACAGAGAACTAGGACAATAGTAACATGTCATCATTGAGGGCATGCTGTGCAAGATTTATCTTCCTGTGTTCAAACAAATCATTAGATTTATCTTTTTTGGTATCATAGGTCTTCATTGAGTCAAATAAACCATATTTTGTTTACTACACTGGAAAGATATAAATGCTAAATACTGTTTAACTTTATTTTATGAGAGTGAATATTATATTCTTCTTTCCAGTGACCTTTTATTGCCTTGTGAATAAAGAAATAATTTGTTAGACAGAAATAGCAGCCAGAGAGTGATGGAATTTATGAGCAGACCAAATCTCCTAAAACTGAGAGATAAACATGATAGTTCCAGAATAAAAACAGAGAATTTTTCTCTATCCTATTCTCAAAACTTTTACCAACTTTATATCATATAGTAAACAATTCACAGGGTTTAAAAGGCAGATGGCTCATCAATCTTGTAACAGAAAAATAAATTCAAAACTAGTGATAGATAGGATACTTTGCCAAACTCTTAAGCCTTTGCTCTTCTAAAAATATCAAAAAAGGAGCATAGAAAAACAGGTGAGAAGAGCACCTTTCACAAGAGAAAAAACAATAATGACAAAAAACAAAAGGAACTCAGACTCAATAATGAGAAAACAATTGAACCAATTCAAAACATTCAAGGGCTTTGAAAAAACAACAACACTTTATTGGGGAAACTGGGATGGCTCAGCTGGTTAAGCGCTTGCTTTGCAGCCCCAGATCCCGAGGATTGAATCCCAGCCCTGACCCATGTGCACCCATATGCAGAACTGGGGTGTGCCCCCATTTCAGTTCTTGTGGGGCCTATGCAGGAGGCGCCTGGCCCAGTTCCTGCCCTGCGTAGCCCCATACCCACCTGTGGAGTGAAACTATATGGATAACTAATGCTGTTAGTTTTAGCACAACTATGGAGCGTGCTCTGGGCCCTCCCCTTTCTCTCTGTTTTTCTCTGTCTATCACTCTGTCAAAAAACAATAAAAATAAATCTAAAAAAAAAAACCTCTATCTCAAAAATACATATGAAGAATAAGATTAGTAAACTGGACGACAGGACAGTAGAAAAAAAAATGAGGCACAGAAAGAAAAAGAAAAGGAAGAAAAGAACATAAGATACTAGTGAGGCATAGAAAACTTCTTTAAAAGTGTGTTAATTGAAGTCCTAAAAGAGAGAGAAAAGAGAATATGGCTGAGCATTTTTTAAAGATAATATGGCCAGTATTTTCCAATGCTGATTAAGAACATCAACCCACAGATTAAAAAAAGTTCTATAAGCCTCAGGCAGAATAAATGGAAAGAAAATCACACAGAAGAACATTAGTTATATTGTGAAAATCAAAGACAAAAATCTTAAAGTTATTAAAGAACCACATTAACTTTAGAGAACAAATACCAGATTTAAGCTGGATTTTCTGATGAACTATTTAGATGCCAGAGAAAAATAACATATCTTTAAAGTGATGAGAGAAAAATTGTGTCAGCTTTGAATATTATAACCAAAGAGAAACAATCCCTTCAATAATGATCACATTTTTAAACAAAATTAGACAAGCTTTCACCAGCTGACCTATACTAAACAAATTGTAAGAGGGGTTCAATGGAAATAAGATGCTACCTGACAGAAATATAGTAATGAATGAGGAACTCTAAAAAAGGAAAAAGGGAAAAGCCGGGACGGCTCAGCGGGTTGAGCGCTCGCTTTGAGGCCATGAGGACCGAGGATCGAATCCCGGCTCCGGCCCAGGCAGGACCCACGTGCTGAACTGGGGAGTTCCCACAGTTCGGTTCTCTAACTGTCTCTGTCTCTGTCTCTCTCTCTATCTGTCAAAAAGTAAAATAGAAATAACTATGCACT
>PVKE010048361.1:0-11611 GCA_004027555.1 Craseonycteris thonglongyai | reverse complement strand
TTGTGCCCCAGTTCAGTGTATCCATTTGCATGGGGTGGGGCTGGGATCCCCAGACCTCACAGCTGCACGGCAAGTGCTCTACCCATTGAGCTATACCGGCATCCCTTTTCTAACATTTTTAAATATTTATTTATTTATTTTTATTGTTTTTTGACAGAGACAGAGAGAGAACTGAACTGGGGGAGCTCCCAGTTCAGCATATGGTTCCGCACGGCCGGGGCGGGGACTCAATCCCTGGTCCCCAGCGCTGCAAAGTGAGCGCTCAACCCACTGAGCCACCCTGGCCTCCCCTTCCAGCATTTTTAAAAGGCACATAGCTGTTTCAGTGGACATGAAAGTCAGTTGCTTATGGATATTCCTTATTTTCAGCTGGAGATACTCTTTTATTCTGGATTTAATTTAAAAAATCGGTCGATGACTATCATCTGTGACTTGGGGTAGTAAGCATTCCCCCTTCAGCTTTCTTTTGCTGCAGGAGAGTGGAATTCCTGGAGTCTGGTTGCCTATTAGAATTTGTATCTTGTGATATTGGAATGGTGGAAAAGAAGACAAAGTTTCTAGGTTCTAATACTAACTCTGTAACCCGTATGATGCTGGATATGTAAATGTCATATGGTCTAACCCAGTTCCTCCCTGTGGAAAATGGATGTTATTCTGTCTGCTATGAAGATCAAATACAGTTAGTTATATAATATATGAATGAACTGTAGACAAAGACACACAAATTACTAAATTACTAGGTGGGTAACTGCCAATTATTGAAGTACCATCTCCTATCTGGAGCTGGGATTTCTACCACATTTCTGGTTTGCCAGCTGCTTTCTGCTAAAGTCTACTGATAAGGGCACAAGGGCACAACACGGGAGACTAAAAAGCTGGAGAAGGTAAAAGGCATTTGTGTTGTCTCCTGCTATTATTTTTCTTCTTGTCTTTTTCAACTTCCTCTCCTGTTAGCAACATTCTAGCAAAGTTTCTTTACCCCAGCAACGTGGGCTATTCCACTAGCAGCAGTTGATTCTACTTTGTAGTTTTCCCAGCTGTCTTCAGAACTATCTTCATTGTGGTCGCCAACACCAGTACCGCTTCTTCAGAGTTCTAGGTCTCAGCCAAATGGGGAAATTCATCTTAGCCTAGAGACACCACCACCACCACCACCAAGCATAACGCTTTCTTCTCACAGATCTGATTGTCTTCTCAGTGAGGCTCTGAGTCTCCAAATTTAAATAATTCCAACCTCTTCCCCTTGTTCCTAAACCTTTGGGTTGGTAACTGCTTTTGTAGTATCTTAGATCTTAGTAGCCTCATATTATATTAATGTTCTCTAGCTACCTTTTCAACTCTTCAATACTTAACTGATAATGACACTTCTATCTAAATAACATGTGGTTTTGTTTCTTGAACCCTTATTTATAAAGCACACTTATGAATCAGGATTGGTTCCCTACTCCCATGTTCACATGTGGTTTGCATATTTAAATATGTAGGTATTGCCTTTACTTCTACAGAAAAGTATAGTGTCTTGTTTAGTCATTGATCGTAGTATACATCTCATTCTCTTGGTCTGACTTAATGGTTCCACTTCTGCTAGAGACAAATCCAGTAAATATTTCCCTTTGTTTTTAAAACCACTGAGAATTTAAGTGTAACTGCTATATACAAGGCCAACCAGCTCTTGTCTTCAAAATTCAAAAGTAATTAGTAGTAGTAGTGATTGTGCAAACTGGAAAGTATACTTTAAAGAACGTCAAATCCAGAAATAGAAAAAATTAAAACTAGATCTGTTAAATGGTATTTAGTTATAGTTTCTTGTGTATAGAAGAACAATTTGGGAACAGGAAGTCTTCAAATCCAAAGCTGATATGAAGCTCTGTGGCCTGATATTACAGAATGGCTTATAAGGTAAAAATGAAGAAGTCCTTTAACCTTTACAATGGTTATTACAGTGTGGGTTTCTAAATGGCAGAGAATATGTTTAAAATGAATTTTTTTTTCTTTCATATTAGGAAGATGAATTAAATTTTTTTTTCTTTTTTTATTATTATATTGTTATTGTTAAATTTATTGGGGTGAAATTGATTGGTAACAATTAGACAATGGAATACTACTCAGCGATAAGAAAAGATGAAATACAGTCATGTGTGACAATATGGATGGACCTAGAGACCATCTTATTAAGCGAAATAAGTCAGACTGAAAGAATCAGGAAACAAATTTTATTCCTTGTTATCAGAGACGTTTATAAGAAATAACATAAGTTAAGTTGCACTTAATGTTCATGAAATAAGCTACATGTAGCTTTGCTTATGTGGCTTAAATAGTTTTGTTTGCTCAGGGAACTTACAAGTTTGGTTTCCATTGTGTATTTTACTTTAACAAGAGGTCAGTCTTTTTATCATTTACAGTTAACTGTTAATACAGGGAAATGTAGGTTTGGTATTTCTAATTCTTGTTTGTTTGTTTCTGCCTCCTTGTAAAAAATTCTATTTTTTTATAAGCTAATTTTTTTTTTTATTTTTTTAGTTAAATACTGTGTAGGGTGCCTCTGTGTAGGACATGCAAAATTCTCTTGTAAACCAGATTTAGTCTACTCAGCATCAGTTGGCAACTTTTATTTTGAGAATGCAAAACCTTGACTGGCAGCCTAGTCTAAATGCACACTGTTACTTGGTAATTGTGGTTGCAGCAGAAGAGGGAAAAAAGACCCTCTAATCAAGAGGAAAAACTCAATTATTAATAGAAGCAATTGATCATATAATCATGATTTCAAAAAGATACATTTCTGATTAAGTGCTCTTTTTGTAACAACTTAGGGAAGTATAACATTGAGAGAATCCCTGTTGAGAAATTTTAGGAATTTAGAATTAGAAGGATACTCTTAATACTACTTTATAATCACTTAAATATAATTACTATTTCCTTCTAAATTGAGGCCTTGAAATACTAACAGCAAGTTTTAGAAAAATGGATGGTATAGAAGTTATTTGTAACAAGTTACAGCTGTTCTCCAGGGCATGTGTGACAAGTCTGAATTCAAGTTGGCAAGAGGCCCACACAGAATGGCCTAATTAGGAGCATATCTTCAGCACTTTTATAAGTGGGGGAAACTGGTCAATATAGATCCAGACATCTTTGTATGGTGGCAGATGTGGCTATGGTATTTCTATTGAGGAGGCTTCTGCTTGAGATGTAAATTAATTACAATCATTTCATCAACATGTCAATCATGTGAATTTCTATTGCTAATTGCCTGGGAGCTACCAGACACATTGTTTTCTTCCTTTCTTCTGATTTTGCTCAAGTACTTCCATTTGCCTGATGTTTTCCCCTTTTACCCTGTGTCTATCGGTCAGTTCCTTAACTATTTTGATGGCACAGCTTCTAACTACCGGTAAACTCATAAAAAATGTTCATACTTCTTTAATAAAAATCAATTATTTCATTTTCTTCTCGTTACAGTATATTATTTGAATAGTTGACTTCCATGTCTCCACATTTACTCTTAAAGTATTTTCAGCAAGACTCTAATAACTACCGGTAGTTACTTTCAGTGTTGCATCCTCAGACCTTTACCATTCTCTTTAGACATTCATCATGAGTAAGTTTATAAACACTGTCATTTTAATCATGACCCATGGCTAGAGAATTTCAAAACTTAAAACCTAGTAGTATACATTTCCTCTGAACTAGACTGGTGATATTACTTGACATGGGGCACATTCAGTAGAAAACTACACAGGTATCTTCAGAAAATAATATAAACAGAATTTATCTATTCCAACAAACTTTCCATTTCTCAAGTGATTTCTGTCTCAACAGATGTCATGGTTCTCTATCATGATGATGATAAAACCCATGAATCCGTATTTTCTTCCCTTCCCCTGTCATCCAAAGCTAGTAAGTCATGGCTAGGTCACAACCTCCAGAGTTTCCTGGGTGAAAATTGAGATCAAAGAAGAGACTGGACACTCCATATTGGTAGGTAGCAGGTTTAATGAGCGAGCAAAGTGACCTGCAAAGCTTGTCTTGGGTGGCTACAAGATGAGTAGATCTCCATAACTACCCGCAAGTATCTTAAAAGTTAACGGGAGGCATTAACTGGGTTCAGTTACACATACCACCTGAGTGATCTCAGTAACAACTTACTGGCCCAAGGCCACATCTTTGAAACAGCTACTAGTATGGAAATGGTAGGCAGGGTGTATATTTCAAGGACAGGGGATTGGGTGAGGAGCCTCCAATTGCTCAGGTCCAGCTCTCAGGTCAACTGGCATCACATTTTCTTGATGATCTCAGATAGTCACCACCTCTATTGTCATCTTAGGTTACCTCCTCCTGTTTAAAAAAAGGGGGTGGTGGTGATACTATCAAAGACTTAAAAGACATAGTAACCATGTGTAAGAAAGAACCTTGCCTGACTCCTAGTTTGAAGAAACAGACTATTTAAAAAAAGACAATACAGATTTTGAACACTGGCTAGAGACAAATGAGGCTAAGAAATTGTAAGTAATTTTAGTTGTGATAATAGTTATGTTTAAAAATGTATTTCACAGAGATACATAAATATTTACAGATGAAAAGATGTGTTGTCTGATTTACTTTAAGAATCTTATGGCAGAGTGAGAGAAGTGACTGGGATTATAGGTAGATAACAAAATACGTAGAAATAGTTCTTAGTGTTCCTCACCATAACCTACTGCTTGGCATTCCCAGTCATAATCACCTTAGTTCTTCCTACTCCCACTGTGGAAGCCATCATTCACCTCTTATCTATATTCTTATAATAGTTCTGATCTGGTCTTATTGTGTCAAGTTTTCCCCTGGCCAATTTATTCTGAACATTAGACATTTTTCTGAAAACACGAAATTGATACATTTGTCTTCTTAAAATCCCCTGACTCAAAATTCAAATTATTTGAAACAGTTTACAAAGGTATCATCTATCTTCTCTTTGAGTGCTTTATATCTATATTACTCATGTACATTTCTGTAAACAGAAATCTCTACACTTCACAAAGCTAACCATATAATTTTATATCTCCTGTCATATCAACATGTTTGAGAAACTATTCCTGACCTCTTTAGCCTTTTCCAACATGTATTAAGTATTCTCTTCTATGCTCTTTAGTTCACTGTATTATAATTGCCTGCTTCCTTGTCACTCCAATTAGAACAGAGGTATTAGAGGCTATTAGCCACTTGCCAGCTCCTACTAGTTGGTAGACATTATATGAATCTGTGTGGAGAGGAATCTGAGGCTTTACCTGGGCTCAGTGAGCAGAAAATAATGTCAGGGATAGTTGATAATGTCTGACTAGAATGAGGGAGGAGGGCAGGGGTAGTTGAATGCCTGACTGTTTTTGTAATCTTTGAAAGCAGGTGCTGTGTTAGACCCATGGTATGTTTCATTTTCACCTTAAAACTTTATAATGAACAAACACGTTGTTCATTTAATTCTTACCTAAGAATACAACATAAATGGCCTAAACTGGATAAACCCATGTCTGTTTAATTTTGGAATCTATGTTCTTTTCGGGGGGGAAAACATGCAATGATCAGTGTTTTTTGAATTAAATTGATTGGTGGGAATACCTTACAGTGAATTAAATTGATTGAGAATTCCTTATAGTCCCTGAACCAAGACACTAAAAATAGTGAGAATGTCACCTTTCCTGGCATAAGGCTAGAAGCCCTTTTGAAATGTGACATAAAACATTAAATAACTGGAAACAAATTAAGTGCTAGACTGTGTCCAATGCCCAGACTTGTTTGAGGAAAGCCAATAAGAAGAAGGGGAAGCATTTGGAAATTTTTACCCACTTTTGTGTTGGCCACATCTTAGCCCAGACTCCCCCAACCAAGAAGGGATTTCCACCTTGCATCTCTTTCTAGGGCGGGGGTTGGAGGGCTGAATTACCCTTTAGATTTCAGTTAATTATGTTGCCTGTGAATTCAGCATTCTTATACCTCCCCCAAGTGTATGACTTGATTGACTCTCCAGCTGATGCTTGTTAGGGTGGGGTGACAGTCCCCTGGGGCTTTCTACAGCCTCAGGGAAGGCAGACCCACTCTGGCAGCACCATTGTGCCTCAGTGTGAAAAACAGACCTGAGACCATGATGTTAGATGGAGAGACCAAGCACTCTGTCATGGGACGTTAAGTCCTTATTATAGCAAATGTATTTTTCTTAAAAAACAAAGACGTCACGTATATGGATCTTGTTTATTTCTAGTGAGTCTTGGCATCACTAAAGAAAAAATAAACACAATTACTTTACAAGTGGAATCCCAAACAAAGTGGTATGAGTTCCAGCTTTTTACCTACTTTAAAGGGTCATTCCCAAATTGTAGGGAAGAAATGTAGAATTTGACATCAGCTAGTATGGATTCAGTTCCTGATTTTTTTTCCTACTTATTTTTGTGAATTTAGGAAAATCTAGACTCACTAATTGTCATTTACGACATGCATACAGAAGGGAGGACAATTATTCTAAGCAGGTTTGTTCTGTGTATTAAATGAAATAGTATGTGATATGTCCAGTATAAAATAGGTGCTCAGAAAATATGAATAGTAACAGTGGTAGTGGTGGGGGTGATAACCACAACGATGACAGTAGTGATGTTATCGGCAAGTACTTTAGGGATACTGCTCCAGCCCCCCATCTGTCTACTCAACTGTAGCACAGATCTGTGGATCAAATTCTGTGCTCCTCTTTGGCCTTCTTTCCTTTGAATTCCTCTTGCAAATATAACAAATGCTACACCTTTTGTAGTTATTGTTCCGTGCTCATTATGGGGAATAACAATAAATCCTTGCTATTTATAATATGGTCTAGGTTAAAAAGTTTTAATTAAACTATGGAAAGCATCTATTACAGAGCCTGGCACCTAGAAAATACTATATATGTGTTAGCTGCTATTCATATTACTATTTTTAAAAATATGATTAAGCATCTATTTTATGCAAGCATTATATTATAGGGTAGACCTCCTTTAGTCCCTGTGAGTGGTCTGCATAGTTTGTCTATCTCTCAGTTGTTTCCACTGTGACCAGGTTTTATAACTTTCACTAGCATTTTGTATATGTACTCCAGTGTCTCTTAGAATGTAAGGCCTAGAATTGGTCCTGTTAGTGTTTTCTAAACAACATGTGTAACAACATAGCTTTTACTTCCCTGACCAAATATTATCTTAAACTCACTTAAATCTTAAGGGCTCCCTAACTTGACAGTTAACTCTGTGGCCATGGAACCATCCCCACATGACCTTGTCCCTCAGCATTCCAGCGTGGTTCATGGTCTCAGTTCTGTCTTCCCATTCTGATTAAATTTGTCCTACCTCCAAAATTTTCAAGGACTAGTGAATTTTAACTTTTTGGTTCATTCCCCCTTAACGATGATTTGAATCTTCCCCCAGTTACCTGGATTCCAGCTTCTATGGGCCAACTTCATTTCATATAGAATGACATCCTTTCCTGATGGGGTTACCATAGAAAAGAGGAGGCTCTATGTGGAGCTCTTGCTTTTGAGCAAGACATAAGTGCTAATTAGCCAGGCAACATGCTACGCAATTCGCAGAGATGATAGCATTTCACCTTCACAACAGCCTATGCAGTTGACAGTAAAATCCAGGTTTGACAGAGTCAGAGATAGTAGTTCAACTACCCAAGATCATACAGCTAAGTTAGTGGTAAATTCAGATGCAGGAAAGCTAATTCTGAACTCTGCTCTCTGATTCTGCTCCTTACTGAAGTATTCACATTAACATTTAATTAACATTTAATTATGTAAAGTTGTATTTTGTTCCCTTTTTGTTACCCCAAGCTTAATTTTTCAGTGTGAGTCTGAGCATTCTGAGACCTGGGACATTTCATCTGTTTGCTGCGTATTCCCTCAGGATCTAGTACAAAACTAATTCTATATGTGCTCTCAAATTCCATTCCATGAGTAACATTGAACAGAAGTGAACATCTTGAGGAATTAGAAAATGCAGACCAGTCAGGTCACCCTATAGTGACCCAAGTAATAGAATCAGGAGAGAAGTCAGTAAGTATTTTAAGCACAAGCTCACATGAGTCTCTAATAATTTATGTATGAAATATCTGTGATTAAGAAGAGGCCACTCACAGAAACTTAAAAACAGCCATTAAGGGTGAATAATGTGTGCTCTATATTTAATTCATGAGGATGCAAACCCTAGAAATTTACACAAAAAACGGTCAAAATCTACATTTTCAGAATAGTTTCTTTGAGCTCCAAGTAAAGAAGAAATTATTTTGAAAGGAGCACACATTTCATCATCTCATTAATTAATAAATCACTGGTATTTATATATCTTAAAACAGCTGACCATAACTCTAGAGGTCAAAACAGCTGGTTTTTCTGTCTGTTCCCCCCTACTCCAGCATCTAAGCTGTGCAATAATTGTGTACTTAAGTGCCTAATAAGTAATGGTATAGATGTTGCACACTTCTGAAAAGTGGTTATCATAGGTATGTTTTCCATAAAACTGCTATGGTGTATTTAGAGAAGAGAATCTTACCACCTTGATGCAGCCTGAGAAACCAAATCCAAGGGATATAAATGACTTTGAGAGAAAAAATCTGTGTACTTTTTGACAGCATAATTATTATATTGTCAGATTTGGAGCTGTTTTGAAACAGCACTTAATACTTCATGCATATATTGCTTTTACCATCAAGTATCATTTTGTGATATTAGTTAACAATTAGAAACTGTTAAATTTTTTAAATGGCTAATTTAGCTAATTCATGAAATGCCACAACTAGAGAGTTTAACCTTATTGAAAGCAGTTAGGACACTAGGGAGAAAAGAGTGACCTGCTAGTGGGTTTTATTTAGGTACAGTAAGGCCCCCAGACTAGATGCCTGCCATTCAAAGACAGTTTGCTACTCCCAGTTCCAAAGAGGGTGTCCTGACATGTGGGTGTATGGGAAGACTCTGTCTCAGATGGCAGAGTGGGTGGGGGACAGTGGAGAAAAGCCTTTACTGTGGTTTTGGGGAAGGAATGGCAAGACAGGGTCAACAGGTTTAAAATTGGCTAGCCTGAATAATGTTAGAGAGCTGGGGGGCTCTCCTATAGGAGGAGATGCCCCTGGTTGTCAGATACCTGCCCCCGGGTGATTAGGGCAGGCAGATGGATGGTGGCTCAGAGTGTGAGAGCCCTATTGGGTGGGGAGGACTCAGAATTGGTATGTTTGCATTTGAAAAGCGCACTCTTGCTTAAATTTCTCTCTTCTAAAATTTGAAGTTTTCATTAACCAAATAATACTTTTGATAACCTCTTTCTATATCCCTCCTTAATTACACACATAACCTTGCATAATTACATGGAGCATCAGTCCACGGGAGTTCCTTTTATTATAGTTGTTATATTTAAAAAAGTCAGTTCAGAACAGCACAAAATGACATGGCACTACAGTAAAGTTGTGTTAAGGGTTATGCTCCACACACCAGATGAACTGGTGTACTATTCTCAGAAACAAGGAATCAAAAGGTACGTGGAAGAAAGGACGCCCTGTGGGAGGGGAACAATAGCACCTGGCAAGTGGTCTCCAAGGTGACTAAATATTACATTTTTCACAGGAAAATATACTATAATATGAGACTAGAGGCCCAGTGTGTGGGCTAGGAAAGAAGGGCTGTGGTGTCTGGGGACCCCCAGTCATAGCTGCATCTCCACTGCAGAGTTTGGGGGGGGGGTGCACTAAAAACATGGGCTGCCCCTTTTACATTTCCCTGTGTGACCTTGTAAGCCTTGCTCCTCACCTAAAGCTTGGGTGTGAGGCAAAAAGCTATCTCAGCCACTCCAAGGAGAGCCCCAAGCCCCGAGTCTGGCCCCTAGGAGAGTGGGCCTGTCTTAGAGACAGATAGTGCAGATTTCTAGAATATGGCTGGTGCTCTCAGCTGACTCACACTCCCCTTTCCCATCATCCCTGTGGTCCTTCAGAACGTACATCAGTCTTCCAGGATCTTGAAACATCATGTAAGTTTTCAAAAGGCGATAAATTCAAGTACTGGAGAGTTGCCTGGGGTAGAAGGCACCCAACAAAAGCAGAAAAATCTAATTTTCCATAATGGAAAGGTAATGTGACATTATTCAATTCATTACAGAAGTTCTTGCCACATTGAAGTGGAAGTGAAAGTGAGCCAAGTGGCTATATAATGTAATAGACTGAACACTGGAAAGGCATCAGGAGGTGTAACTGTGCTTAGTTATTGGGCTGTTTTTTGTGATCCTAGGTTCATGTTTTCCAACTTGATTTCTTAAGGAACTATTTGGTCTAACATTTAAACAAGTGTTTCATTTATTTAAAACAAAACTTTGCAAGAGGGCCCAAAAAGGCCTAGAGGGCTTCATAATGTTTATTGTCTTGATCTGAGTGCCAGTTACGTGGGTATCTCCACTTTGATGGAAAATACTTACTTACATCTTTACTTTTCTACACTTGTGTTATGCTTAAAGAAAAAATAACATTGTAAACGAAAATCTAGTAGCCACCTAAGGCCCTTGTCAAACGAAAGGCCAAGTAGAAGTATATTTCTGTCCTGCTTCATGATCATATCTGTAGGGGTTAGCAGTTTCCAAAGGAAATCAGAGATGAAAAGTAATTGTTAGAGGGGGAGAAAAAAATAGCAGTAGCAACCTCAGCATTAAATCAGAACAGGCTAGTCTTGGTAGTTAATCCTTATTTAAATGAGCATTTAACATGAGCTTTCCTTTGAAAGATGTCCTGAATATCTTTTTTTTTTTTCCAAACCATGCTCTGAGGCATTACATATTTAATAAATTTAAATTATGGGGCATTAGCTGAAGCCTGTAGTTATCCAGACCTTAGAATCTTAGCAGCCATATTATTGCCCTGTGGTGCTATTATTCCACAGCACAATGAAACAGGATATTAAGCTTGTCAAGACATAAAGAAGCCACAGCATATGAATCAGATTGCAATCCATCCTATTAAAACAGATCACGTCTATCACTTTGTGAAAGGTGTGTAAACATCCAATCACTATGTTTTGTACATCTGAAACTAATAGTAAAAAAAGGAAAGAATAAAGCACATCACGTTTAGATAAATGCATTCCTTTATTTGTCTTTAAATCAAACTCAATTAAAATGGAAGCTGCATTTAAAATGAAAGTTCTAAATAGTCCAGGATTCTGAAGAAGAAACTCATATAGTTTCAACACTGAACGCTGGTGACTTCAGGTTATGATGTAACAGTAGAAACTGGGTATCCATTTAGAACAAGCTTGTCCAATGCATTGCCCACATGTGAACCAGGATGGCTTTGAATGCAGCCCAAAACAAAATTGTGAACTTTCTTAAAACATGAGATATTTTTTGTGATTTTATTATTATTTTTTTTTTTAAGTTCAACAGCTATGGATAGTGTTAGTGTATTTTATGTGTGGCCCAAGACAATTCTTCTAGTGTGGCTCAGGGAAGCCAAAAGATTGGACACCCCTGATCTAGGAAGTAAAATAAGACTAATATTTCACGCATAAATCTCTTTATTAAATTCCTCACTTCTCTTTCCAGGAATTGGTGAAATTTATTAAATTGAGATTATTTCAAAAATTTCAGACAGT
>PVKE010048360.1:0-11613 GCA_004027555.1 Craseonycteris thonglongyai | reverse complement strand
ATACTGCATATTACGATCGGGGACAATAATACAAGTATATTAAAATCTAATATAGATATATTCAAATTTACAAGAAGTATGTTAAAGTTACAATATATTTATTACGGTTTACAATACTGACTTCTTAATTTAAATAGAATTATTGTTATTCCTAATATATTTGTAATACTGTCCCTTATTTTTCTCTCAGTGTAATGACTGCAGTTTAGAGATCTGTTGCCAAGAATGCTCACTTATCAAGTCAATAGATAGGTAAGGTAAGAAAAGCAATTTAATTTAAAACAAAGAAAAGGTACTTACATTTTAAACAGAAGAAAAATTGAAACTCAACGTGGTCACCGAGGATAAATAATACTGATTGATAATAATACTGTTAATACAAAAGAAAAGAAGCTACCGTATGACACTACCAAATTTTCAAGCTAACTGACTGTGTTCTTTGATGAGTCGAGTCGTAACTGTTGTGTGCATGTGTTGTGTCCGGTGACAAGTGTAACACATACCGGTAAGTCAAAATGTATTGTCTGGGTGGGCAGAGATCACAGTGTCAGGCTGTCAGAATTCTAGGAATTTATGACCTTGGCAAATTCCCAGAATGCATTAAGCTATTGCTAGAAAGTTTTGTCTTCTACAATCGCTTCAAAGTCCATGGTACATGGAATTCCACCCCAGACATTGCGAGCGATCGACGATCTACCAAAATTGGCCTCGCGATTGACCAGTCGACCGAGATCGACTTGTTGGCCACCCCTGTAGTAGAGATTCATAATGAAGAAGCTATTTTTCTCAAACTCTGAATAAATCTTTCTTTTGTCTTTGTCAATTTCTTTTAGAAAAAAAATCAAAAGAAATAATGCTGATTACAGTCTACTAAGAACAGAAGGATAACCTCCCCATTAGGGAGTGAATCAAATGGACATAATTTTTTTCTCCTATTTTATTTCCATCATCTTCAGTGGTTACTAAAACAGGCAAAAGTGAATATTCATAATATCCAGATTGAAAAGACAAACATTCCTAAACTACAGGTTCAAAATTCTAAAGGAATTTTACTTTCTTTCCAGGGACAAGAGACAAATGACAAAGCAATCTTCACAGTTCTTAATGAGATCCCAAGGTAATTGTAATGGTCTCAAAAGTGAAACAGTTGAGTAGCTGGATTTAAACTAAACCTTTTCCTAGAATCTTCTAGTTGTTTTTAACAAAGAGGATAGCCTACAGAATATTGAATAACAAGGGAATAATGCATTTTTATAGTTTTGGGGACATCAAGATGTATTATCAAGGGTTCAGCACTGATTAATGATATCACAATGAATATCAAAAGAAAGCAAGAAGAGATTTGTCACTTATTATAAATTACAGTCACATTTGTGTTAGTTTCTTGTTGCGGGCCCAAGGAACCAAAGCCATTACCTTATGAATGAAATATTGTATGCCAGATATTAATAATAGGGCATATGAAGCTCCCCAGTTCCTCTCAATTATCGCCTATGCGTACAATTTGGGAAAGAAATTGAGTGAATTGGTTAGGGCTTTGGAATACCTGAGAGTAATAGTATTGCCTTGGGCAAGACACTGGCCCCTTCAGGCCACAAAGTAATTGTGTAACTGGAAAAATCCCTCAGCTGTAACCTGAATTCCCCTTGATCCCAAAATTATTTTGCTTCCTGCTATCAATGAGCCAAGAGGTAATTTTGTTGTGAATATATATTAAATTCTGTCTTCCACGTAACTCATTTTTTTGGTACATTAAATGGTATACTTAAATTTCTACAATTAATTTTATATACCAGAATTTTTCACTCTTTAATTCACGGACATAACTTTGAATCAGTCACAACCTACTACAAGTTACAGACACTGCTAACAGCTAAACATAAGAAGGTTGCATGCCTTCATGTTTGTGTTTGTGTGTGTGTGTGTGTGTGTGTGTGTGTGTGTGCGTGTGTGTGTGTGTAGCTTTGTTTGACAAGAACTTGAAATAAAATGTAATTTGGCACGGTTAAAAGATATAGTAACTGTACTTCTAGCCCATATATCCTCTATTGATTTTTCATTGTTTTGAAAATGTTCATTTATTCCTAGTCTCTGTCCTGTTTGTCTTTATAGATGTCTAATGCACTAAATTTTGTTTCTTAATATTTGTAAGTGTCTATCTCTCTCTCTCTTTCACACACACACACACACACACACACACACACACACACACACAGTTTGTGATGACAACATTAATCAGAATTCCAGGAAGCCTATTTTAAAATATTTGTTTTCCAGCCCCAGTGAGGGTAAATTTTCTGAGTCCTGCATAAACTTATTTAGCAAGTTCTGTAAATATAATAGAAAGTCATATGGCTAAATTTCCTTTTGTGTGTGTGTGTGTGTGCCTAATCCTTCAACTAAACTCTTTCCAACAAAGAAGCTTTAGAGAAATAAACTTAGTTAAGTAAGACTGACTTATCAGCCACACAAGCATTCAGTTTTTAATTACTTGTAGTACAATATGATTATTAATATGTATCATGTCTTTTGGGAGTAATCATCAAAGAAATAAAATGAGCACACATTGACCAGAACTAACAGAATTCTTCACAGGGCATCATGACATCAAATCCTGGTTGTTACAAATACTGCGACCTAAGTAATTTCCGTGACCTTAGCAGTCCTGTCAAATGCCCTACCAACAAAAATTATTATAGTAGTCCCCCTTATCCATGGCTGTGGTTTCTGTGGTTTCAGTTACCCATGTAATGACTTGATGACCCAGGATCACCAGAAGCACAGGATCTTCCTTCTGATGTATTCAGAAGGTCAATAGCAGCCTGAGATTACTCACAGTGCCTATAACACTCTGTCTTATTGTATAGGTATCATATCACCTCACATCATCACAACAAGGGTGAGCACAGTAGAGTAAGATAATTTTGAGAGAGACCTATTCACATATCTTTTATTAAAATATATTATTATAATTGTTCTATTTTATTACTAGTCATTGTTATTAATCTCTTACTGTACTCTATTTACAAATTAAGCTTTATCATAGTATAGGAAAAAATATATCTGTGGTTTTACTCATCTACTTAGGCATATTGGAACATA
Organism: Craseonycteris thonglongyai; assembly: GCA_004027555.1. NCBI lineage: Eukaryota > Metazoa > Chordata > Mammalia > Chiroptera > Craseonycteridae > Craseonycteris > Craseonycteris thonglongyai. Next base: position 8,511 of record PVKE010048360.1, on the reverse strand, counting down.
GCCCCTGTGGATAAGGGAGAACTACTATACTCTGATAAGAAAATCTTTGAGTTTGTGACAGAAACTGACTCAAGTTGAGTCCTTAACAAACGCTCATCTAGTCTTACAGAACTGTTCATCCTGAGTCAAACTGGCTGCTGCCTTATGCTGAGGGGCAACCAGGATAGATGCATTGGATCATCATTGCCCCTGTCCATCAACAGTGAGATGTGACCCAGTGTTTTCATCTGTCTCTGCCTCTTCTTCTTACTACTTCCTTTATACATAGAGAAGTACAGTGTCCTCTCTGTTTCATACAGATTATGACTACAGAGTAGGAAACACACACACATTGAGTTTTATCATTCTGCTTATTTCAGACAAGGGAGAGTAACACATACAAATATGTAAACAAACCCAGTCATCAGGACTGGGTTAGAAGTCAGGACAAACTTCCAATTCTGCAGAGCCCATTTCCTTGGCTGTGAGTAGTTTAAGAAGTAGATAGGATGGTAAGCACAGACTTCTCTCACTTGCTCTTGTTTATCACTAATCAGGTAATGGAAGAGAAGCTCCATAAAAGTCATTGTAATAGAACACAATGGATAACAGCCCATTGTCATCCATTGGTATGGTAGAATGTAAAGGGCACGATAAATCTGTGAGCGAACATACTGGCTAAAAGATAACTCACAGAATATCAGGAAAAGGGGCAGACTTAAATTTAATCTGGTGAAACCCATCATCTGATAGTTTAATTCCTTCTAGAATTCCCTGTCAATAGTTGTTTACCATCTCTTAAAAATATCTTATAAATTTGTGAGGCTGACGTTGAAATACAGTGGTTTTAGGATTAATAAGAAGTATAGAAGTTGAGACAATAAATTCAAGAATGTGGTAAGAGAAAAAGAGAGAGTAACTTAAGGTGGAAAGACAAAAGAGTTCACTAATCTTAAATCTTATCCTCTGAAGATTCTAAATGTTCAATTTGAAACAAATTTGATTTCTTTGTTAATTCATTCTACACACATTTACTGAATGGGGTCAGGGAAATACAGAAACAATCAATACTTGGTTTCTTTCACCTTTAAGGAGTTAAACTCTGAGTGAGTCAAATGCTACATAAAAAAAATCACCTTGCAAGGGGGGGTGATAGGAACTAAAACAAAGTACTCCTGTAAGACTAAGGAAATTTCTTGCTGGGATAATTACAGAGGAGGTGAAAACTAGACCTGGAATATTTGAGGAGAACTTTTCTCATGGGCAAAGCAGATGGATCAGGGGGCAGGTGGCTGATGGAATCCCAAACAATATAATAAGACGCATAAAATCTATGACACGCTTAGTGAATAGTCAGAAGTCAAGTGTGGCTATGGCTTCAGATGTATGAGAAGTGGGGAAGGAGGCTGAGAAGGTAGTGTAAACTCCATTCAGAAGAATCTATAGTACACTAAGGAAATTCAACTTTTCCAAGCAAAAAGTATGCTTCTTATTGATATGGGGATTCCAGGTTAAAACAGGCAGCAAAAGATCATTATTGGAACTTAAGCATTTATAATAGACAAGGTCCTAAGTTACCTAGAAGAGTGATTGGTCAGATATTTGAAAAAGTAAAATTAAAGAAAACATACAAAATACTTTAAATCTTTCATTTTATGTGAAAAATAAAGCACATTCGTTATCTAGCACTGGTGATGTAGAGGTCCTTTCTTAACAACTGTATATGCATCTGCAGATTGTAATCCCCCATGTCCCTTCTTTCACTAACCATTGATATAAATTATTATTTATAATTTCCATTGGGTGTCATTTAAGCAAGAATTTTTACATGATATCAAAAAACAAATCTTTATATTTTAATAAGCTTTCCTCCAATTGTTTATATTTGGCTTTCTTACACCTAATTTGACAGCAAGCACAGTAGATTTAGCAATTCACCTGTATCCAGCCTTTCCAGAGCATTCTAATTAGTTATCGTGGAAACAACTCTCTTTTCACACTCACACTACATTAATTCATATATTATCAAGTAAATTACATAATTATAATAATAATTGAACAATCAGTTTGGGAATACAGAGGTGAGCATATAAACCAACGGGTAAAACTGAAAAACATACCAGACAGTAGAGAAGCCTAGTTGCCTGTCAGCTTGGCCTGTTCAGTGGGTCCTGGGCAGAGGACAGCATGTTCTGTGAACAGAATCACGTTAGCTATATTCTTCTGAGGTGGTTAAGTGCACAAGGGAAAATGAAGAATCTGCCTGGAAAACCACTTTCTGATCTCCCCTGTGTATATATTTAGACATTTCAAAGACTGGGCCAGCCTTTTCAATCATGTATTCCCATTATGTTCCTATCAGAAGAAATAATAATTTCGAAGGCTTTTTGCTTTCAAGATTTTTCAGACATACTAGAAATCTCTCGTTAGAGCCCTAATATACAAGAAATGACATTTGGGTTCAGGTCAGAGGACTTTCATATCAAGGAGTATCTTCATATCAAAGAGTTTCATATCAAGGGAAACTAATTCTCAGTTAAAAATAAAAAAGCATTTCTGTAGAATGCAAGGCAGACAATCAGACTTCTAGTGAGACAGAGATACCCAGGCAAAAGTCACTATTGCAGTACATAAAGGCTTTACCTCACTCATGCACCAAGTGACCTTTGAAGTCAAATTTATACCCCAGAGGACCATAAACTGAAAAGAAGACTTAAGTATTGGAACTTTAGACTTTATAAAGGCCAGACAGTTCACATATCTTCCAAATCCAACCCCAACCATAATGGCAATTCTTCACAATTTTAGAAATTTTTGTGACAGATGTGACTTCATTATTCCCATGAATATTCTCATTATGTAGGGGGTAGAAAAGGTAAACCATAAAGAAATTTTGTGACTAATACATTGGTGCAAAATAGCATGAAATAGCAGCATAGCCTCAAAATAGCATGGAATAAAAACTTATATTTCAGATTCTTTAGGATCCATCAAGTAATTCTCCAAGATTTGTTCCTTTCTGCATTATTATGGAAGGTATCTCAATATATTGTTATGAAACAGACTAAGATTTTAAAAATATTTCATAGGAAGACATAGTTCATTTGAAACTGGCCTCAACAATTTCCTTAAGAATAAAACAGGAGAAAGAAAATTATATACACAAATATATTGAAATATATATCAAATATAAATCATGTGGTCTTTATATCCCATGTAACCTTAAGAATGCAAGATAATTTAAGACAGCCAGTTTATTGTGTATAAAATATGATTGCATCAAAATAACACTTTAAATCATTTGATAAATCACCAGATAAATTAATAATGATTATTTACAAAATAGCGTAGTTGAAATATAAGGAAGATATTAAATTTGTCTTGCTATTCTCAGGTCATTTTGGTAATGGTTGTAAACTACACATTTGGAAGAACTCATAAATGACAGTGAATACACATTTTAAACTGAAATATGCAAGCCACTGACGTTTATAACAAATATCCACTGTCTGTGAAACAAGATAAAATTACCTGACAAGACTGGGGCTAGTGAAAAGAGATTAAAGCTTTAAAGAAGTCAGAAAGTTAGAAAAACTGTTACTAGGAAATTGATACACAGTATACTCTCCATTAACCAAACTCAAGCAATCAGCAAAATCTCAAGCATTTGGGAAAAAATAGTTTGCTGGTTGCTTGAGTTCCAGTTAATGGAGAGGCTACTTACATTTATCCTGCATCTACCAATCTCCATGGGTGCTAGTTAACTGAGAGTCTAGTATATGAATAAAAAGTCTTACTATTTGCAGTGAGTTAAAAAGTAAATAAGAGGCCACAGCAAGTCAGATCAAAAGTGAGAAGCTGGGTCGTTAGGAGTCTCCTGTAAGGGTAGAACCTGGTCAACGAGCATGGGAAAGTATCTGAAATACAGAGTACAACATTACAAGGCTGAGGTATGGCCATCTTTTCTTCCTAATAATCTCCCCAGAGTCTCGTATACTTAAAAAAAAAAGGATGAAATAACACAGAAACTTGTACCAAAAGATAAACAACTACTAACACCATTTGAAATTTCACTGTTCAGCTGTCAGAGCTATTGCATGAAGACCTAACCTCACTCAAAAGAGAGGCAGATCTGCTACTACCTTCTGAACAGCAGTGAGTATTTAACAGCCATTGTCAAAATTAACTATATGCTGAAGGTAAGGTTCATAAACTCACTCTATCCGTGCCTAGTCTGCTCTCTGGGCATAATGCAGACAGCTTTGCAACAGTGTTAATTTTCTAAGAACTCTAGAATGCTATTTTAGTAAGGTTGATTTATATTAATTCAATAAACATTCATTGAATTCTTACTATGGGCTGACACACTGTCCTAGGAAAGGAAAACATTCCTAATCCATAAAACCCTTTCATAAATATATCTCCTGGAAGATGCTTTAAGATTGGTGAAGGGAAAAAGAATAAAAAGGAAGGGATCAGCGAAGAAACAGCTATGACAAAGGGGTAAGTTAAGGGTTAGCAGTAAGGGATACAGTAAATATGAGAAAAGAGGGAAAGCCGGGACGGCTCAGCGGGTTGAGCGCTCGCTTTGAGGCCGCGAGGACCGAGGATCGAATCCCGGCTCCGGCCCAGGCAGGACTCACATGCTGGACTGGGGAGTTCCCACAGTTCGGTTCTCTAGCTGTCTCTGTCTCTGTCTCTCTATCTGTCAAGAGTAAAATAGAAATAAATATGCACTGAAGATAAAATAATTACTCTCTATAAATATAAAAAAGATATAAAAAAAAAAAGAAAAGAAAGGCAGCTATAAGTCAAAAAACACTTCAAAAACAAAAATATAATTGGAAAAAAAGAGAGAGTAGGGAACAAAATATCCAAGCTCTAGCATGAATTAAGAGGGGAATCATAAACTGAGCACAAAAGAATAGTGTCAGCTTCAATGACAAAGAGGTTTCAGGTAAAATGAATAATAAGCTAACTTCTCTCAGGTATCCAAATGTCATTCATTAGACTCTGCTGAACTGATTAAATTCCATAATAAATGCACATCAACCATTTCCTTTCTATCCATGAGAAGTCTGTCACTGAGCCATGTTTAGCCGTCCCTCACATACATTTGTATTTAGATAGAAGAGAAGAATAAAAGAGAAAAAGTGATTCCTAATGAGAAATCACTAGAAAACTGACATTTAAAGGGATGTCAGTAGAGAGACCTCTAATTATGCTACAATATTCTTTCTCTTCTTAACCGATAAAAATGCTCAATATAATACTTTCTTTTTTTGACAGATGCCATAGTATTTTATTTATATGTGGAATCTAAAGAACAAAATAAACATACGAATAAAACATAAAAACCATGAATACAGAGAACATTTTGATGGTTGTCATCTGGAAACAGGGTTGGGGGTATGAAAAAAGGGGAATGGATTAAGAAGTACAAATTAATAAACATAGTATTTTCTTGATGACTGAAGCCATTAAATGAAAGCTGTACAATACAACATAGCATAACTGCAGTAGTACATATGGTGCCTCTGCCTCTTTTAACTGTGTGACCTCATGCAAGTGCCTTAACTTGTTTGTGCCTCTATTACCAATAAGAAAATAAATAAATAAAATATTATATATATATATATATATGTTTTCCATATATATATGTATATCATAGTATCAATTATAAAGTTCACATAAAGCAAATCTTAGAGCAAAGAAACCACTCAGGAAATTAAAGCCATTACAATGACTACCTTTATAATCATCTCCATTATACTGTTATCATTAGCATTATTACTGAGTTATACACTGCTGCCCTCAAGGATCACAAAGCTTTATCAGCCTGTATCCTCCCTCACCCGCAGATTGTCAATGCCCCCACAGCTCGCCTGGTATCTAGATTTATCTCTCCCTGTCCTCTTTTAAAATATTTCTGAAATAGTACAGGTGAGTTAATCAGAAAAAAACCTATTGATCTTTATTAGAGAATCTTAAAACAATTGCTATGAAATGATGTAAGAAGTCTTCCTACGAGTACAGTTCATGAACTTTAGTATACATGGGCATGTAAGGGCTGACCAAAAAGTATCCAGCCATATAACTGTTCTCATTATATTGACAATGACTGGAATTTTTCCAGAAAGCCCTACTATATGTTGGCGAAAACTCACAAGCCTTGTTTAGTCACATCTTGTTCTTCAATGTGATCCAAATAGAAGAGGTGCTAGGTAAATGACTCCTTGATAAGTGAGGGAATAATTAGTTTTCTATTTCAATTCCTACTGTGCTCCAAATCTTTCCTGGAGTCTTAATTGTAGGAGAAAAAGAAATCCCATCCAGGCATAAAAAGGCATTGCTAAATAGAAAAACTTCTAAAAAAAAAAAAAAATTAAGCTCTCATAGTGGGATTATTTTAAGCAGAAGAACTGCTGCTCTAGTTAACTTATATTAATCCATCTGGATCAACAAAGAGTATTTTGTTCTTTTGAACCAAATAGACTGAGGATAAGGCCACAAAGAACCAAACTCAGAGACTGATTGTTTTTCAGCATAGCTATATTGGCTCAGAATTCTAAAATGTTGGAAGTAATTTCTTGAGAAACCTCAGTATCAGTAGTTTCCAGGCTCTTCTAACATCAATTTCTAAAAGTGTGTTCCTTTTATGTCTTTGAACAGGCTCTAATCTCTGAAGTATCACTAATTCTCACACACACACATCACAAACAAAAACTAGCTATTTAATAAAAGCAGCCATGATAATTAGCTTACAAACAACAGGAAATGCCTGGTTTTAACTACTCACAAATTACTCTCAAAAATAACCAAATAGGCAATAACTTTAATAGAATTTTATAAAGTTTTACACAAACTTGAGAATAATGTCTTTTTGAAAAAAAAAAATTAATACCTTAAAGGTATTTGTACATTTCTTTTTTTTCTTCTAAATACTCAGTACAATTCTAATTAGTGTATGAGTACATCAGTATTTATAATGTTGGCAGCTGTTCTAATGTCTGGAAAATCTTTTTGTAGCCTCAAATTAAGAGAAAAAAACATCTTCTGTGTTTTCAAATGGATGAAACATTTTTCAATGAAATACAGAAATTAAAACCTTGTTGGCATTCATTAAATAAAATCTCTTTTCAAAAATAATGTGTTATTACTTGTTTGTGTATATTATGGATGCTTTTTATGCAGGATGTTGAAGATCTAAACTGTTTATTTTTCCTCTTGAGTTGCTGGCAATTGTTACTTCAGTGTGCTTGTTTCTATTCATTAGTACTGTGCTAGGTTTCTTAGCTTTGTTAGAACAGTCTTGAAAGTAACTCACCTTGCCTTTCAATGTTTTTCCAAACAATGTAGTGGATCAAAACATATAAAACATAAATATCCAGGATAAAAGTTTGAGGTCAGTTGGATAATACATGAACAGTTACGAAGAGATTCAGTTGCATTTGTAAATTTTTTATTCTTTTTCTTATTGTCCAATGTGGGAGCAAATGTTCTCATTAAAATTCTAAGAACAATGTACCCAATAAACACCCAATTGAAAGAAAATAACCTTTTCAAAGAGGAATCATACTATTAAGAGAATAATGTTCAACTTTCAGGTAAAGTTCCCAGAATACTTGCTTTTACACTTACTCCCTCCTAAAACCCCATTAAAATGATAATAAAGTACCATCTAGAGCAGGGATTCCCAACCCCGTGCCCGCGCCCGATTTGTGTGCGCCCGCCATTATTTGACTGCATCAGAAGTTTTTCATAAACACTAAGTAAAACTATAATTTATTTTTATACATTTGTTAAAATTTTAAAATATTGTTTGAGTATCTACACAGGTTTATTATATTCGTTGGTATGTTTGTGATATCATATGTATAAGTTATTCCCTAGCTTTCGCCTTTGTACATGTCGCGTCTTGTTTAGCCGCTGCGCTCTTTACACTCTCCTCCACCCAACCGGGAGACGCCAAGTTGCCATTTTGATTGCGGTTGCTGGACCTATCGGGTCGTGACGGTTAGCTAGGGTCACAGTATTTTGATATATTCGATTTTCAATGAACTCAAAGCGAGGTAGGTCATCTATTATTATGGTGGCAATTTGATATGATATTATAGTTCTATAACTATTTTTATTTTTATTTTTTTAGTCCTAAAATGAGTGGACCAAATAAGAGAAAACGAACCTATAATTTTAACACAGACTGGGAGGAATAATATTGTTTCATTAATTTAAAAGGTAAATGCGTTTGCCTGTTGTATGGCAGTAGTATTGCAGTGCTGAAAAAAAAATGTTGAACGTCACTTTCAGACAAGTCATACCACTTTTGATAGGAATTATCCACTTAAATCTGAAGTAAGAAAGAAAAAAATAAATAAACTAAAATTAAGTTTAGCTACTCAACAGACTGCTTTTATTAGACATGTGGAAAAATCTAAAAAGGCAACCATTGCTTCTTTCCAAATTTCTCACATGCTCGCAAAGAAGAAAAAACCTTTGCAGGATGGTGAATTGTTCAAAGAAGCATTTCTG
>PVKE010048359.1:0-11609 GCA_004027555.1 Craseonycteris thonglongyai | reverse complement strand
GGTCTCTGTGTCTTTGTAACTTTCAGTTTTATATTCCACCTATAAGTGAGGTCATATTTTTCCAGATTCTTTCAGTCTGACTTATTTCGACTTCAAGCAATTCTGAAGCCTCATGTCGAGACAGGAACATCATGAAATGGTAGAGTTCCCACCAACCTGAGTCCCTGAGTATATTATAGTTTGGGGAGAATTCTTTTAAAGCTGCCTTGGCCCAGTTTTGAGATCCTTGCTAAAGACTAGTCAGTTCCTCTTCTTGAACAGTCCACAAACCCAACCACTGCCCTCATCTGGCTCTCACACTCCAGGCTACAATGTACCCACACTAATCCCCCAGGGCCAAGCTCCAGGCTATCAAGGACAGCACCTAGCCCCAGAGCCCACTGACATTATTCAAAGTAGCCAATCCTAAGCCTGCTTGCCCTGCCTCACCCTTTCCTTCCCATAGAAACCACAATGAAGGTGTTTGCCCACAGTTCCCTTTTTTCTTCATAACCAACCCCAGTGCTTCCGCATTTGGCCCTGCATGGGGTACTGTGTTCTCCCCCAGGGAGCTATGAGTATAAAAAAAAAACATTAAAATGATTCTAGTTTCCCTCTCAATCTTGTCTAGCCTTATCCTATCTCACTCAAGGTTTCACTCAAGTTAAAACACTAACTATAATAAGCAGGCACCCCGCTGACCTGGGTTGGACGGGTAGCTGATGCAATAAGTACAACTTAATTGCTTTAAACCACTGAGGTCTGAGGCAGTTTGTTACTATAACACGACTTAGTCCACCCCAACTGAGAACTGCCCAATCTCTACTTCCCTTCCTCTTGTGAGAGCACCTCACATATTAGAAAACCCATCTCTCTCTGACTCTCATGTGGTTAAGATGTTGACTTCACTCTCCTTGCTCCAGGAGACAACATATCACCCAAGCCTATACAATCAGCGTAATTCATTTACCTTCAAAAATACCCAAAACCTTTCTACCTCCATCATCTGGCCCATGCCAACATCGTTTCATCACTGGATAACTGAATTTGCCTCTTCTCTAGTTTCCCTGGTCTCTTCTACAGACTATTTTCAACAGAGTGATCAGAGAGATCATTATGAAACATAATTCATATTATGTCACTCCTCTGCTCAAAACCCTCCTTGCTCAGCAACAGCTGAAGTCCTTCTACGGCCAGGGAGGTCCTATCTGATTTGCCTCCTCTTACTTCTCTGTCCTCCCCTCCTATTTCTTTCCTCTAGCTCACTGTTTTCCACTGGCATCCTTGCTTTTCCACATATGCCAGGCTTGCTCCTGCCTCAGGGCCTTTGTACTAGCCATTCCCTCTTGGCAATGATGTTTTTTTTTCAATCTGACCCAAAAGCATAGTCAACAAAAGCAAAATAAACAAATGGAACTACATCAAACTAAAAAGCTTCTGTATAGCAAGGGTAACAATCAATAAAATAAAACAGCAGTCTTTGGAAGGGGAGAAAATATTTGCAAACCACATATCTGATAAGGGGTTAGTACCCAAAGTATTTAAGGAATTTATACAACTCAATAGCAAAAATACAATAACAATTAAAAATTGGGCAAAGGACCAAAAAAGACATTTTTCAAAGGAAGACGTGCAAACAGCCAACAGGATATGAAAAGGTGCTCAATGCCACTAGTCATCAGGGAAATGCAAATCAAAACCACAGTGAGGTATCACCTCACACCTATTAGGATGTCTGTTATCAAAAGACAAAGGGTGTTGGTGAAAAGAATCCCTTGTGCACTGTTGGTGGGAATGTGAATTGGTACAGCCACCATGAAAACCAGTGTGAAGGGTCTTCAAAAAACTAAAAATAGAGCTGCCATATGATCCAGCAATTCTACTCCTGGATATTTATCCAAAGAAAATGAACTCAGTATCTTGAAGAGATATCCACACTCCCATATTCACTGCAGTCACAAGACTTAGAAGCAACCTAAGTGTCTGTGGATAAATGTATAAAGAAACCATTATACATACACATACATGTATATGTACATATGTGTGTGTGTGTGTGTATATACTATAGAATATGTATGTACAATATATAATGTTTATGTGTAATATATATATACATGTATACATTATATATACACATACACACAGTGAAATACTATTCCTCAATTTTAAAAAAAGGAAGAAAGTCCTGCTGTTTGCAACAACATGGAAGAATGTGAAGGGCATTATGCTAAGTGAAATAAGCCAGGAACAGAAGGATGAATACTACATGATCTCTCATATGTGAAATCTAAAAACGTTGAACTCACAGAAGCAGAGAATTGAATGTAGTTTTCAAGGTCTGGGGGCTGTGGGAAAGGAGGCAGGGGAGACGGGAGAGGTTGGTCAAAGGGTACAAACTTTCAGTGATAAAATGAAAAAGTGCTGGGAATGTAACATATAGCATGGTGATTATAGCTAATAATACTGCATAGTATATTTTAAATTTCCTAACAAAGATCTTGTGTTCTCACCACAAAAAAAAAAGGAACTATGGGAAGTGATGGCTATGTTCATTAATTTGATCATGTTAATTACTTCACAATATATACATATAAAAAAGTTTTACACCTTTAAAAAAATCACGTTGTACAACCAAGAAAATAAAATCACACCTTCCTATCCAGGATGTCGGATTGTCACTAGGAAACAGTTATTCAGTCAGCAGCTACAAAGTGCAGAGTAAACATTCTTTAAGAAATTGATAAGCACATAATGCAATGCATAGACGATGTAATGTAGAGTTGTACACCTGGAAACTATGTAATTGTTACCAACCAATCTCACCCCAATATATTTAACAATTAAAAAAAAAAGAAATTGATAAGGTTTCTCCACACTTTCTTTCCCAACTTGCTGGCTAGATGAAGCTGATTCTGAGCCTAAGGAATGGAGGGGCCCTAAATCACCCCATGGAAAAAAAGGCACGCATCGGTCAGGAATACCTGCATCAGGTTGTCACGTGGGAACTTGGCAAGGCTATCTTCTCTCGTCATTCAATCCAGCTTGGGAAATCTTGGTGCACGTTAGTTATGAGGAAAGATTATGAAAGCAAAATAGATGAGGAGACTAAGTAAAGACAAAACTTTTCCCCCAAAATTGCTTTACATTTTATAGCATTAGACTCAAGGAGAGTAACACTCATTTTATCTTCATTTCCTATGGGTCAATTCAGTACAACAAATTAAGGTTTAACTGGAAATTCAATACATTATGCAAATGTCCCCATTTCGGTACTATCATATCACAAATCCAGAACTGAAATGCAGCTATAGTTACAGGGAGTAGATGATACCCTGCTGCTCGCTCTTTCAGAAACATTTCAAAAGCAATGAGTGGCACTCCCCAGCCCAAGCACTGTAGAATAAATCTCACAGATAGCTAGAGTCTTGTTACCATGTTGGCTTCCTCTCAGGGCAAAGGTGCCGCAGGAGAGAGGCTCTCAGTCCCCTTCTTTCTAAGGAAATCAAAATACAGTTACTGGTTGTTTCTAAACAGCAGCATGACACTTTGCCTCACAAGTAAAAGGTAGACCAGCCATCCACTCTCACTGCAGGATAGACTGCTTACCATGTGCCAAGCACTGTTCAAGGGGCTTTACATTATTACTTTATTTTAAAAATCACTATTCATCACAGAAAGGCTAACCAAAGCCACAATGAGACATCACCTCACACCTGTCAGGGTGGCTATTATCAAACAGAAATGGAAAAACCTTCTAGGCAGAAGAAAATCATATGCAAATGGCCTGTAGTAGGCAGAATCAGTCTGTATATGAAGAACTGAAGAAGGTCAGTGGGTTGGAATGCAGAGTCAAGATGCAATGAAACACATGGATTCTGGAGAGTAACAGAGGGAGGGGGCTTTGCAAGCGATTTTAAGGAGTTTTACCTGCCTAATCATTCATGAGCTATATTCAGCTTTGGTTTCCAGTGGCTGGTCATTCACACTCAGCCCATTCCATTGTGTTAGAAAATTCTTCACATTGGGCCGAAGTCACTTTTCCTTCAGCTTTCCACTCTAGGCTCCATCCCCTGGAGCCCTACAGAGAAAATTACTGCTTATTCTGTTATTTCTGCAGACCACATTTTCCCTAGCCCTCCTCCTCCTAAGTTTCACCCAGCCTCGAATGACAAGGGCTTAAGATCTTTTTCCATCACTGTTGCTTCTTTGGGACACACCTAAGTTTGTCAGCATCCTTCCTCAAATGCAATGCTCACAACCAAACACTTGGAGTTGGGCCAAGGCAGAGAAGGACCTCCCTTTTAGGATGCTTAGCTTCTGTTGATGCGACTTGAAGATGGGAGTCTTTTTTTAAAGCCACCTCACACTGCTGATTCATAAGAAGCTTTCAGTCAACCAAAACCTTAAATCTATCTTTCAGGCTGCAATTAAACCAGGTGTTTCTCATCCAATATGTATGTAGGCATTTATTTTTAATTTATGACTTGTTTATTTCTAAAAACGACCGTTAGCCTAGAAACAGAACACGAGTATACATTCTACACCGCTAAAATAAAGAGCCAAGGGCAAGCAGAAACATCACATATTCACAGCAGTTTTTCTGAGTTTAAGGGCAAGTATCTATATATGCCCCTATTCAATTTCATCCTATTGATTTAGGCTTCTGGGTGCTGTTTTTACAAATCTTTCTCTTCTCTGAGATGTAAGCTGCTCTCAGCAACCTATCATCAGCCAATTTGCTGTTGATCACCTTATTTACATAATTCCTGATACTTTAATTTGAAGAGCTCAGTTCCAACTACTACTAGCTGTGTGACCTTGGACAGATTAATTAACCTCTCTGTATCCCCTGTTCTTCATTTGCATAATAGTGCCAACTACAAAGATCTGTCATGAAGATTAAATTTAAAAATCAATGGGGTTTCTCCACACTTTCTTTCCCCACTTGCTGGCTAGATGAAGAAGATACTGAGCCTAAGGAGAAAACCCACTACCAATCAGAAACCTTCATCAGACCATTATGTGGTAACTTGGAAGACTGTCTTCTCTTGTCATTCAGTCCAACCTAAATTACCTCCCTACCCCCTGGTCATTTTCTATCTTTTCTTTTTTAAATATTTATTTTTTATTGTTTTTGACAGAGAGAGAGATACAGAGATAGAGAGAATGGGGAGGACCCAGGACAGTCTCCATAGTTGCATATCATTGGTTTTTCCACATAGTTTCATTCCACAGGTGGGCGCAGGGCTGCGCAGGCCAGGAACTGGGTCAGGGTCTCACTCTGTTGAGAACTGAACTGGGGGCACTCCCCAGTTCAGCATATGGGTCCACACAGGCCAGGGCTGAGATTCGATCTTCGGTCCCTGGGGCTGCAAGGTGAGCACTTAACCCACTGAGTAATCCAGCTTCCCCCATTTTCTATCTTTTCAAACTGTTTTTTCATAGTACGACTAATCAACAAAAATTAGCTGGTTTATTTATTTGTTTGCTTATGTGCAAGCCCAACCACAACTATCTTATTTCCCCACCATATACCTAGCATTTAGAAAATTCTACACACAATATTTATTGAATATATGACCAAGTCTCCATTTCTCAGATGAGGAAACTGATGCATCCTGATGTGTAGGGTCACTTACATGTCAGCCCAAGATCCAATTCCGTACCTCTTGGCCCCTCTGCCATGCTGGCCCAAACACGCCCACCTTCTATCCTCGACCTTCTACTGCTATTTGACCAAGAATTTACATAGACTGAAAAAGAGATTACACCATCCTTGGACTTTTCTGTCACAGATTTGTTTAATAATACAGCTGCCTTTCAATGAATGTTGGCCTCATGAAAATAAAGTAAACAACCACTATTAATTTCACATTAAATTTTTTTTTCTTTTTTTTTAAGATTTTTTTTTTTTTTTGACAGAGAGAGGGATACAGAGTCAGAGACAGAGAGAAGGTGGAGGGCCAGAACAGTCTCCATAGTTGCACATCGTTGGTTTTTCCACACAGTTTCATTCCACAGGTGGGCGGGGCTGCACAGGGCAGGAACTGGGCCGGGTCTTGCCCCGGTAAGAACTGAACTGGAGGCACTCCCCAGTTCAGCATATGGGTCCACACGGGCTGGGGCCAGGATTCAATCCTCAGTCCCCAGGGCTGCAAGTGAGCACTTAACCCACTGAGAACATCCTGGCTTTCCCTGAATGTTATTATAAATACATTCATTGTTGAAATGAGATGTTACCTGGTTATAGATACTCATATAAATGAATACACATTTGAGTCTATATACAAATGTTCAAATAATACCACCTTCTCCCATTCTCTTTCACTTGCCCTTGCAGTTGGCTCTTAAACTTGTACCTGGCTGAAAGATCCACCACAGTGAATCTTTGTTCTGTTCAAAGATCTTTCCCTTGAGGCCCTGGAGGTTCTTCTTATAATTTGACATTAAAAATAAATAAATAATTAGTCAACCAGCTCAGGGATCCTATTCACCTCAGCTGAGTTCCAAGCTCACACCAAGAAGCTCAAAGGTCTGAAAGAGCTCCCAGCCTATTCTTTAGGGAAGGGATAAAATAAAAGAGGAATACTATACTCGTGGAGGCAGCCAGACCAGCAGAGAACAGTGCTGTCGCATTTCATCTGCCAAAGGCGGAGAAAACGGGCTGGATGTGGACTTCAAGACCAAGTGTTGCTTGTGAAACTGAATTCTGAAGACATTTCTCAGGGCAGCTAGGGGGGAAAAAAAATGTCTAAGTTAATCACATTGGCCCAGACTGAAAATTAGGACACACAGCACATAAAAGAAATTTTCTTTCTTTGTTGTTTTTGTTTGTTTGGGGGTTTGCATATATGAGCATGAGTGTGTCTGTGTATTGATTCTATGTATATGAAGAAGCCAGTAACACTTAGAATTAACTTCAAATTGTTGACTTTTTAAGAATCCTGATAATTGGTTTCAGTTATGAAACTGGACAGAACATTTAAAAATAGGGTTATCTCAAAAAAATTTATATTTATATATATATATATATATATATATATATATATATATATATAGTCTACCTTTAACTCAGTTCCTAAAAGAGACAAGTAAAAATGTTTTCACTTCTTGCAAAAAAAAACAACACTTTTAATTGTTCAATTTGCCTACATAATACATTGGAAAACCCTTAGGCCAAAATTCAAGATTCTCTCTATACTATATATCTACCTTTATCCTCTTCCTATTTTATAAACTGTCTTAGCATAAGCTAGGCTTTGCCTGCAGTAACAAATAACCCTCAAATTACAGCCACATAACCTGGCAAGTTATGTCTTGCTTAAGCTACATATCCATCAGAGATCTCCAGGGGACGCTGTTCTACAAAGTTACCCAGGGACTCAAGCCAACAGTCTCCATGATCTTGTCATGGTACATCTAGAACACAAATCTTCCGTCTAGGTCACTCATGAAGGAGAAGGGAGGCTGGAAAATTATGTCTAGGTTTTCCAGTGCCCACGTCTAGATGTGATACATGTAACTTCTCTTAATTTTTTCCAGCCTGAATTAGTTGTGTGGCCACACCAACCTGCATGAAGGGCTGGAGAATGTTGAGCAGCAAGTGCACAATTGGGTGACCATTACTGGCTCTGCCACACAAACCCCCCAGCCCTCAGGAAGAATGGACCACTTACTTCGAGGTCCCGTAGAATCAGACAGAGCTGGGTTCAGTTCCCAGTGCTTCTACTTGATTACTTGCAGCAGTTCATTTAATCTCTCTAAGCCACAGTTTCTTAGAGTATAAAATGGAAATAATATAATAATCATAAACATATGTCATCAGGTTGTTGTTAGGATTAAGTGAACAGATTCCTGTGCTCAGAACAGTGTCTAATACATAGTAAGTATTTATGATGCTGAGGAGGACGGGGTGGAGAAGTTCCAATTTCACAGTTCTTAAGGTGCCCTTAGGAATTTATTGCCCCCGGTCTTTGTTATCTCCATATCCCTAGTGCTAGTCTAGTGTATGGCCTATAATGGATGGTCAGGAATTTTAAATAAACGTTGGTAGCAGCTGCTATCTCAGTACTTCTTATTAATTCTCCCGTCAGCCATAGCTCTCACTACTGCTTTCCTCACCCAGAATGTCCTGCTCATGTCCCTCGGCCTTTCCAATTCCATTCATCCTTAGGTCATACCAGTCCGACAGGCATCATTTCTCTTTCCCTCATTTCTATTCCCATTGTCAATAATTATACTGATAATTTGACTATTTCACATTCAGCACCTTGATCTTCCAATAAGCTTGTTCATTCCTTAGAGTAGGGATTCCCTATTTTGTACCCCTGGCAACAATTAATACTCACAATGATAACATACTCCTATTTTGAGTCTCTGTAAGCCAGTTGCTGTACCACCGCATTTCTCAAATGTTAGCATGCGTCAGGGTCACCTGGGGGCTTGGCTAAGCCCCACCCCTCAGAGTCTCTGATTCAGTATATTGTTGACAAAGCCTGAGAATTTGCATTTCCAGCAGGTTATCTGGGGTTACCAAGGCTGCCAGCCCTGGGGCCACACATTGAGAGCTACTGTTACACAAGATGTTTTACAATTATGCTATTTAATCCTCATAATCCTTTAAGGTAGATTATTCTTCCTCCTCGTTTGTAGTCAGTGGCACTGAGGCTCAGAGCTGAAGTAACTTGTCCCAGTTTACCCTCCTGGTAGGTCGCAGGTGCGAGTTGTGACTCAGCCTCCGCTAAACTTTTGCTCTTCACCACTGGGATGACTGAGTATATTGATTGTATCAAGACATACAACAGTTCATTACTTATTGAAATAAAAGATCCCTTTCCCCTTTGCATTAAAATTTTGATCTGAGTCCAGGGACATTAGTGTATTTGTCGCTCTTAAGGAAATTCGTTCCAGCTCAGGATAAAAACAAGTCTGTCCCAATAACTGAAGCTCTACGTAAGAAGCATAACAGTAGCCATGGATACAAGAACAATGGTGACACAAGAGCCACAGCCGCCACCCAGGGCAGCTGACACAGACCCCTTTCCTCTTTGAGGCACTGGCTGAGTCTTCTAGGACCTCTGCCTTTCCTCGGTGCTCGCCTTGATGACATTTTTACTATGTCCTAAGGCAGTCCATGAAAAAGAAAAAAAGAAAAGAAATAAAAAACTAAAGGAACACGGCATTTCCTCAGTGTAGCACTGGGTACTAGTGCCCAGAAAGTCCTGGAAAACCAGGCTTCCAAAATCTTTCCCTGTGACCACATTGCCCTCTAGGGGCCACTGGTTTACAGGCAGATAGTATGATTGCCTCTCTGCCGAAATAAATGCTTCTTAGTTCCAAAGATGGGGCGACCCCAAGAATCATAGTAGCATGCCTGGCCTGTGAGATTCAGAGAGATCTATATGGTGAGAACACAGAGAGAGACTGACAATGACCTACATGAATCCCCCTCTTCCATGTTTCTCTTTCCACTAAAAGTCTAGATTCCTTGAGTGGGTCCAACCCTGTGTACTCTGATTGTGAGACCACATCTAGAATTGTGTGCTCAACTGCACATCACACAAAAGCAAATATAAATGCATGGGACATATGAAAAAATGATCATGATGATAAAAGAGATTCAAAATCATGGAATGATAGTTAGACAGGAAAAGACTTGGGCTATTCAGAGCCTCTTCAAATATGTCTAAGGTTGGCAGCATTTCTAAAATCCCTATGGGACATGAAGGGTGTTCCTAAAGAAGCGTTCTGAGGGCAAATACACTTGAACTTGAGTAAAACAAACTGTAACAGGTTTCTTTAATGCAGGACTTCTCAGAACCTTTCATATAGGGTAAGAATCTTACTATGTGAATCTTCTTGTGAATCTTCAAGGATGTCATGGTCTCCAAGTTTGGCTAGACCCATTTAGTGAGAAACACTTTTCCCCCAGGAATATCTTTCATCTTTCCACAGGATACCATGTTCCCAGAGCACACACTTGGATCATGAACACTTACAGAATATTCGTGTTCCTCTGTTCAAATTTGGACAAGCTTGAAAAGAATTATGCTAGAGTAGAGGGCTCAGGTTTTTTCTGCACAGCCCCAGAGGGGCGATAAAAATAGAAGAAATTGCTACAGAACATTACAGTTCACAAAGTACTTCCTTATACAGTCTCTCATTTACTCCTCACAGCAACCTTGTGAGGTATGCTAACCACAGCAACCTTGTGAGGTATGCTAACCACCGACTCTGTTATTTAAAATTAACAGATCTGAGCCTCCAGTTAAGTCATCTCACTCCAAGTTTACTGGGAGTTTTCTTTACTGAACCCAAGAAAGCATGATGATAGCAAATTATCCATCCCTACAAATATTTAAACACTGTCTAAAGTCTACTTAGTAGCCATAACTGCTAGTTTTTATTAAGTTCTTAACCTTCTGTATTCAAATATTTTAATTCTCACACACACACACACAAAAAAAAAATCCTATGAGGTGGAAACTACCATTATACTCATTTTCCAGATGAGAAAATCGAGGCTTAGACAAGTTATGTGACCCACCCTAAATCATATAGTCAGATTCACTAATCCAGAGCCACATGTCTAACCATATGACAGGGAAGCTCTAAATAAGCAGTGTCCAACCTTGTGGCTTCTCTGGGCCACATTGGAAGAAGAATTGTCCTTGGCCACACATAAAATATGCTAACACTAACAATAGCTGATGAGCTTTAAAAAAGAAAACAAAGGGTCACAAAAAATATCTCATAATGTTTTAGGAATTTGTGTTGGGCTGTATTCAAAGCCGACCTGGACCACAAGTTGGACATGCCTGCCTACTGGTGACATCTGAAGCTGTGATGCTCTCTAAGAGTCTGTATCTTATGACAGATTTTCACACTGGTGACCCCTGCTCCTCCCCTTTCCCATATCCCTCCCCCTCTTCCTCCCCCAGCCTGAACAGCAGGTTGACCAGCACCACAAACTCAGAAACACCACACCTAACTATGAATTCTTTAGTTACAATAACCCCTGTGTTGTTTGCTAGGGCTGCCATAATAAAATACCACAGACTAAGTGGCTTAAATCACAGAAATGTATGTCCTTGGAGTTCTAGAGACTAGAAACCCAAGAACAAAATGTCGGTAAGGTTGGTTTCTTCTGAAGTTTTCAGCTTGCTGATGACCATTTTCTCATCTTTGGCTTCTCATGGTCTTCCCTCTGTATGTGTCTGGTCCTACTCTCGTCCTTATAAGGACACCAGTCATATTGGATTAGGGCTCACTCATATGACCTTATTTTCCTTTAATCCCTTCTTTAAAGACCCTGTCTCCAAATGCAGTCACATTCTAAGATACTGGGTGTTAGGGTTTCAATGTAGGGACTTGGGCAGAGGGGCACAATTCAGCTCATAACAATCTTCAATATTTACTCAGCATCAACTGTGTGCGAGGACAGGCTGATAAATTTTGCCTCCACTTAAATAGACAATGAACAGAAAAGGATATTTTGATGAAATAAAAAAGAAATATACCTACATCATTTAGTTTCAATGCTGCATAACTAGTTTTCTACAAAATCACCACATACTTCAATAAATTCCTACCAATGCTGAACTAGTTTTTGAAATCTATCCTTAAAAAAA
>PVKE010048358.1:0-11604 GCA_004027555.1 Craseonycteris thonglongyai | reverse complement strand
CCAGAGACCTGCTGTTTAACTTTTCTAATGAATGTGACATTACTAGTGAAATAAAGAAATTTGGAAATTTATCTAAATATATTTACATAAAATAATGGAATCATGTACCATGTTTGAGAAAAACAAAGCCGTCATTGTAGATCAAATGTCTAATACACACACATACCCTAATTCTGCTAAAAATAAAGTTTCTTTTCTTAAGGATATGATTTTTAAAAAGAGTAAATAAGTAGTTTAGTTTATCACTATTTAGAGTATGATATTTATTATAACATAGAATTGGTAGCTAATTATTTGACCTGGTTGGAAATCAAGCAACAGTTCATATTTTTCTTCCTTAAATCATATTATATCTTAGTTCACAACTTAGAACAGAGGCTGAAAGGTATAATACACACACTTTCTCTTATCCAGTCTTTATACTAAGAGACATTAATGATACACTTTTAGTTTCTTCATCTACTGCTGTTCAGCTCTGGCTGTGGGCAACAAGAATAAAACTTCACAGAACATTTGGTCATCTAGTTGCATCATCTATCAATCTCTATCATCCATCTATCTACCTACCTACCTATCTCTCTCTCTCTATTATCTCTCTCTCTCTCTATTATCTATTATCTATCTATCTATCTATCTATCTATCTATCTCTATCATCGATTAATATGTCATCTACCATTATCTATCATCTATCTATCGACCATCTATCTATCTATCTATCTATCTATCTATCTATCTATCTTTCATCTATGCATCATCTATCTTTTCTGTATTATGAGATGGCCTTTGCTCCTATTGATGGAAAGCCGTTTCCTAGTTGGGCAGTACTCTGGTGAACACGCGTAAGGGTGGGGGTGGGTGGGACGTGGAGTGCAGGTACAGTCTGTTTCCCTCCCCCACTCTCCCACAGGCTGGAAGAGACTCGGGGAGGCGGCCTCCAGCCATGGAGCTATAACGTGGAGTCTTGTATGTTTCTCATCCACTCTCACAGTAGATACACAACATTCTTGGGAAATCCTTATCTCCATTTTATCATAAATATTCCCGAAAGTCAAGTTTTGGAGTGTTGTTTAAGCTACGACCAATGTATGAATGATAATTAGAATAACCCAGGTTTAGGTAGTTGCCATTATCAGTGTTTTACAGAAACTGTTCTCTATTTTACAGGAAATATGTGGCTTTGAACTACTGAAAACTCGGTAATTAAAACCAGTAATTATTTCCAGGCAATATCTTAGCTCGTTCTGCAGTCACTTAACAACATTTACTGAAAACCTATCGTGCGTGCCACTGTGCCGAACCTGGCTGAGGAGGGAAAGGGAGAGAATTGGAATCCACTTCGGCACTTCCCCCAAAAGACCATGAATCATCACGGCTGTCCCATGAACAAAGTTTCCGTGGAAAAACATGTTTCAGAAACTGTGGGTTACACAAATGTCAACAGATTTATCTGTGTGAGACTTTCAGAGCTTACAGAGCTAGGAAGCGCATATGTGGTGTTTTCTCGAATTATTTTACTCCGGGGTCCCATTTTTTTTTTCTTTTTCCCCTACAGGATATCTTATGAAACACGGCTGAGTAACAACATGTAGGATCATCCCAAGCAAAGAAATCGTCTCAGGCCTTTGCCTCCTCGGTGCTTTGAAGGGCGTCTCAGTCGTTGTTAACTGACTAGATGGAGACGTCTGCTAAACAGTAGGTGCCCTCACGGAGGCAGAAGTAAAACCACAGGGCAACCCAGAGCAGCGACGGCATCTATTCAGCTGAGAGAGGTCCCATTAAAATGGACCGGGTGACACTGCAGGGAAGTTCTGAAGGACGGGGACGTCGGGAGACAGGGGCAGGTGGCCGAGCAGAGGTGGACATGAGGGGACCCAGAGCTTCTGCAGGCTGAAGCTTAGCCTGTGGAACACAGCTATATCCCGACGGAAATCTATGCCCCGTAGCTTTCTTACTTGAAGGTCCTCACAACCCCAGGACAAACGAGTGGGTGAACAGAGCAGGAAGCGGCTACTGAAATGAGCCCGCAGCCCCAGCCCTGGACAGGTACTCACTGCTGTTGGGGTTGTCCCCGATGATGTGGTGCCGCCCGCTCCAGTACCAGAGCAGCAGGGTCGCGTCCCGGGACCCGGACACGATGTAGCAGTCCCCGCCTATGTACGACTCGGACCGGGCCAGGCACGTGACCACATCCCAGTGGCCAAACACGATCTGCGTTAACTTCCCTGAAACACAAACGCGCAGGTGTAAGCCGTCTGCTGTTTCACCTTGTTGTGAAAAGTGACCGTGGAGACCCACACACTGATCAGGCCATTCCAGTCTAGCTACAGATCTGCTCTCTCGAACTGTTTCTGAAAAACGATACAAGACGGTCACTTGGGATGTTCAAGAAAAGGCCTTAAAAGACAGTGAGTGATACTGTTTTCTGCGGGGTTCGGGCCAGACCAAGGGGAGATGTCGGGTCTTTTACTGACTTTGATTTGGGAAAGAGGACAGCAGCCTTCTTTGTCCTAAGAGCTCAGCGTTCACGCTCAAGTTCAGAATGCACGGAACGGTAATTAGCCACTGAATGACGACTGTGGACATTTAATTTGAATCTCAGCACTTGAGATAAAATTGCCCTCATCATTAAGTGCGATTTCGTATTAAGCTTTGGGTGTAACGATACACAGGCTGCCCAGACGTTCTGTTTTCAGTGGGGCAGAAAACAATGGCACTGTCCTGTTTGGGATGGTACGTCTGGTCAGCCTACTGGCACCTTGGGTGTAGCCCCGTGAGACTAGGCTGACGAGACAACAGGCACTTTGGAGAGAATGGGCATGTCGTTGTTCTGGTTACCTGTTTCTGTGGAGTAGACGCGGAAGCTCTTATCCCAGAACCCACAGATGAGGATGTAGCGGTTATCAGCCGTGACCACGAAGCAGTGTGCATTGATTTGTATGCTCTGGTCAACGAGGTCTGTGATCTGCCGCTTGCTCACGCCAGAGTTGTTGGCTGAATGTGAACAGAAAACAGAATATAAAGAAAGACTCCACACAGGATTCACCGAGTGCGGACAGAAGGCACGCGGTTATGCTTCATGTACCTAGAAATGAGTTTTGAAGGCTCAAGATTACTAAGATTTCAACTTTTACCCATGAGAAATATAAACTTTTTTTATTTTTTTAATTAGTAGTGGTTATTTATAAGCCATCTGACATATTTAAAAACTGTCAGAAAAACAAGGTCTTCCTCCACCAATAAATAAACACAATATGAGGAAGTCAAGACAATGGATTTAAAGCACATTGAAAATATGTGAATGCATCGAATGCCCCAGATGTTCACTATGCAGGAGTCCGGGAGTGTCCGGCACGCTGAAGGACAGTGTGGCCTAACACTGCATGAGGCACGTTCTGTGGGGGAAAACGTCTCTCCAAGTGCCCCAGTGTCTCCTTTCCTGATGGCACTCACAATTCACGTGGGAGGGGGTGCAGATTTGAGCAAGGGGTGACATTGTGTGGGCAGTCCCACGGGGGACTTCAGGCAAGCAGCTTCAAAGACCTGGGATGCCACAGACAGAAGGCCTTTTCCGGAACGGGTTGGCTGCGGAGGAGAGGGACGGGGAGGGAGCCAGGCTGCGGGGAGGGAGCCAGGCTGCGGGGAGGGAGCCAGGCTGCGGGGAGGGAGCCAGGAACCCGAAGCACTGTCCAACCGCCGGTGCCCGTCTGCACGCCAGCCTGGCCCTTACTCCACGTTGTCCTTTCTGGCTGAACCCCGGGGCTGAATTCTTCAACAGAAAATGCAGGTGTGAAAAATACAAGGTCACCATCAGCCTCTAACGCCAATTAAGTCTAAGGGCCGTTATGTGTAGAGATCTACTGATATTATAATAGTCATCGTTAGAGAAGGCAGACAATAGAAAATGATACAAAAAGGGCAGCAAAGAAAAAGGAAGTCAAAGATTCTAAGTCACTTAAAATACTATCTAACTGGTCCTTCATGTGTTAGAGCACAGGATAGTTATTCTACTGTTACACTCTCCCTGCAGGTGAGATAGTGAGGATGTTTCTTAAGGAGACAAATAGCTAAATTCTAAAAAGATTCCTGGTCCTAAGCCCTATATCCTCCCAAAGACTCGTAAGTGGTAATCTGTGTCAAGTGTATAGCTAAGTAACTTAAATGATGGCTCTTATCTTATTTCTGGGTTCAAAGATGAAGGGCAGGGATACCGGGATGGCTCAGAGGGTTCGGTGCTCGCTTTGCTGCCCTGGGGACTGAGGATTGAATCCCAGCCCTGGCCTGTGTGGACCCCTATGCTGAACTGGGGTGTACTTCCCACACAGGAGGCCCCCAGCCCAGTTCCTGCCCCGGGCAGCCCCCGCCCACCTGTGGAATGAAACCAGGTAAAAAACTGATGACGTACAACTATGGAGACTGCTCTGGGCCCTCCCCCTTCTCTCTGTCTTTCCCTGTCTCTCTGTCAAAAACAATAAATCTTTATAAAAAAAGAGATAGAGGGTGACTTATTCTACGGAAAAATGTCATAACTGATATATAGCTTAATCATTCCTCGCACCCTTTTCACTGTTCTTTCTAATTTATTCTTTGTATGATCCCATGAGACAGTCAGAATGAACACTGGTACTAAACCATCTCGCAGACGTGAAACTGAGGCCTGGTTAAAAATATTTGTAATATCTGCTGCAAGGAGTTTATTTAGCTCATGAGTTTGCAATTGATATAAAGTCTTCAACTGAGAAAAGTGTTTTATGAAGATTTCTGAATGAAGATTTCTAGAAAAGATGTCCTTCAGTATTAGATTTCTTTAGTAATCTCTTTGAATCCTGATACTCATGTATTTTAAATCAGGGGTGTCCCACTTTTTGGCTTACCAGGGCCACATTAGAAGAATTGTCTTTGGCCACATGTAAAGTATACTAACACTAATCATAGCTGATTCATAAAAAAAAAAATTGCCCAAAAGCTTTCATAATATCTTAAGCAAGTTTACGAATTTGGGTTGGACCACATTCAAAGCCATCTTGGCCTGCATGTGACCGGTGGGCCATGGGGTTGGACAAGCTTGTTTTAAATCATATAAAGTTGTTAACAACTAGTGTAGGCTGCAAGAAAGGACAGTTTGGAAATATCTGCCTTGTTTCCAACCAACTTAAACGACCTCCTAAAATATCTAAGAAAATGCCACACGTAATTGTTGTAACACCAAAAAGTCCTGAGAGATGGTTTATGTACTATGTTTTGCATGGCTCCTCGGGGGGGTCATTTGATACTATTTGCACATTCATTTTGTGGCAGAAAAGTATGATGCAACTATCATGTGTGACAGAGAAGGACACAGGGTCCTTGGATGCCCAGGGTCGGTGGGAGTGTGTTTTTGTTGTCAGCGTACCGATCAGCGGATCCATCTCGATGGGGAGGTGGTGGGCTTGATCCAGGGAGTAGCCCGGGGCTCCTCTGAGGCCTGTGGAGCAAACGAGAGAGACAACTGCCGTCAGCTTTTCAGAAAGGAGGCGCGTCCTCACAGGCAGCGTTTTGAAACGCGCGGTTGTGCAAAACCTGCATTTGCTTAAAAGTTATGTGGTAAATTACGGTCACAATGACTCGGTCACACTACAGGTCTTTGTAGATCACCTTAGAAAAAAATCATTGCCACCAGCCAGTTTCCACTTAGGATGCAGCATGTAGGAAGCTGGGAACAATAAGAAAAAACTGGATGAAATAGAAGATGATAACGTTTCTGGAACTCATCAGAGAGCTAAGGTTGCTGGGCAACCAATGGGCCTGAAATCTCAGGAAAGACCACATTGTGAAGGGGGTGGGGGGGGGTGGGGTGAGTGTGGAGGGCACAGGCTCGCCTGGGCCCAGGCAGGGGGCAGGGGGGTCCCACCTGGGGGGTGGGTGCACCTAGGGGGCCTTCTTTCAATGTGTGACAGGTGAACTGAAGGTACAGAGCTGAGCTGCACCCCAAGTCTTAACCGCAGTTAACATCTACCATCACAGGATTAAAGATGAGGGCTTGATGGAGTTCCCTTGTCATAGCCTTTTCACATGTGATTATATAACACATAATACTTTTGAACAATTTTAAAGGAAATGTAATCCTTTATGCTCTTCTCTCAATGCAAAACATTTCTGGAGTCAGTCCCATGTATTTGAAGACGCTTGCTGCCTACGTCTGATTGAAAGGAAGCAGTTCTGCCTCGTGTTGGTAGTATCAGCAAAGCACCACCAAATCGGTGCCTTGAGAAACCCTTAGGAGGATAAGCTTTGGTGTGGATCGCTCGGTTTCTGGGAGCGGTGTAGACGTCAGGAGAGGAGAAAGCTCCGGGCCAGTGAGCCATGGCTCAGCTATTCAGTCCCGGAGACGGCAGTGTGTACGCACCCACGGGGAGGGGCCCGGCCTGGGTGCACGTACCCACAGTGTTGTGCCATCGATTCACTGCAAAGAGCCTGCTGCAGGTGACAGTCACCACCGCGGGGATGGTCAGGTGGGGCAGTGTGTTGGCTGCCACGTGGGTCACAGGAGAATTGGACGGGAACTTCAGCACCATGATCACATCCTGCTGCATCTGATCTTTAAACATGAGGGGGCTCTGTGGAAGGAAACACTGTTGAATAGAAAGGGAAGAGAGCAGAAGGAAACAGAAGGGATAACACAGTTAGTGAAGGCTCAGGGGAGCAGGAGGTTACAACAGACGAGGTCACAGCACGAGGACAGAGCACAGAACGATGGGGGCGTCGGTTCAGGGGCGCGGCTGTCATCGAGAGAGGTCGCTGAGTTCTTAACGTGCAGCCTCCAAGTCCCTATCACCAGACTGCAAGGTGACAACTTTGCTCACAGCCACGCCCATGTGATGTGGCATGAATTTTCAATGCACTTAGGACATCAGTGTGGTGGGGAAATTAGTCAAGTCAGTCACTGACATTGTTTACATAAAACAGGAAGTGGGCGGGGTGATACTGTCATCTGTTTTCCTGCTGGATTCAGGGTCCTGGCTGAAGTCTGCAAGATGGGAACATAACAGCCTCCTTTGTCACCATTCCACACAGTCTACTGCCTGCCACAGTCCTGACTCCTTCCCTCCCGATGATAGTGAGCTCACGGAAGCGAACCCTGCTTCCGTTTTTTAAATCTGTGTTTCTCAAACATTGAGCCCACGGCCTGAGAGAAAGGAGATACTACAAGTACGATTACCGAGTACTTGAAAAGACTCCAAGGGCTACTATATAAAATCACAGAACAGGGGCCCTGGGAATGACCACGATGCAGCTCTCAACACAGGTTCTGCAACTGTTTGCTGTACGCGTGAATTCCCTGCTCCTTCTATGTAGCAGGCTTAGATTTTCTATATAAACAGCTCCAAGCCAAGTGAGTCTCTGGCGATTTCCCTGAGGAAAGCAATGAACTCTGGGCATTTCTCCAGGATAAGTATTTGTATTATTGTGATTATTAAACAGAGGAAACTAATTCGGGAATAAAAGTCTTCTGCCAGGCATCTCCTAAAATAAAGTGTTAGAGATGCTCTCTTGCACAGTTTGTTAAAAATGCTTCCTCTCAAAGCTCAGGGCTCTATGGCCACACGCCACGGTCACGCCGTGACCTGGTGTTTGGGGACTGTGTGCTGGGGGCAAACCTTTCCCCCTTGTCACACATGAGGACCCGTCCAGCCAGAACAGCTCATTAATTAACTAATGGAAGGGCTGAGACTGGCTGGGCTTTTGTAGAGAAAAAAATTGTTTTCAAGCAAACACACTTGTTGACTTATTTAACTGGGAGTTTCTTGGTTCCCTGAAGGTGCAGCGGGTAGGGCTGACACAGAAAGGACTCAACACAAATCAGTTAAGTCACTGGCAGAGTAAATGAAAGGTGCCCACAATTCCTGCACCACAGATTCGCAGCTTATACATTTGTGCAGACATTCACTATGGACTATATTCCAGAGCTCTTTTCTCCAAAAATTAGGGTTATCTGCCGCCTCATAACGGTACAGAAAAACCGATGAGCTGTAATTCAGTACATTTTATCGCAAACACATTTTTATCTCCAAGCATTTACTAAAGAAAAAAAAAAAAGTGAAGAGTCACACTTTCAAAAAGAAATTCTAAATACGTGTATCAGAAAAGAATGTTTACCTTCTTCAAATTGGATAAAGAAATGTTTACTATTTGTTAATAGACCGAACAAGGACTTCCTTGTTTTGAAAACTGGCTTTTAAAATTCTTATTAAAATGAAAAAAGAAAAAATGACCTTTCCCCTTGCAGACAGGAATAAAAGTTTCAGGATGAGTAGCGCGTGGTGACGGTTGACACCTGCTAACAGGTACTGTGAGCTTCTTACACGTCAAGTGCTGGTCACGTGCTGGCCGTGCTGAGTCACAGACACACCTGGCCTGTCACTCACCAGCTAGTGGCAGACACGGCGTGGGACCCAGTCTGGCCCTGAGCCCCTGTGCGTGAGCAGACGTCACCCTCAGGCATCGGTCCTTGCCTTAACATGATCTGCTCCCCTTACCCCGCCGAGCCCAGAGGAGTAACATGGGCAGTGTGCGTGCATCTGTGTTTGCCATTGTAACGTACAGATCTGGTCTACCTTTGGCACAGGTGTATGTCTGAGAGCCTGCACACACACAAGTGAGTTCAGGCAGCGGCAGACACAGTCCGAGAAGACGGCTATTGTCGGGAACTCAAAACTGCACCGGCCTGAGCAGGACGGAAGCGGGCAGGCTGCCTTAGTCAGCAGGCGCCTGGGTGACGCGCTAACGGGAGAACCGAGAAGGCCGAAACGCACGCTGGCCTCACTCTGCTGTCTGCGCTCTGCGCAGGCACCGCGAGCAGACGGGTCTCACCAGGTGCATGGCCGAGCTCCGGGGCGGGTGCGGCTCTATCAGCAGCTGCGAGGGTGTCTGTCCAAAGCTCTGGATCTGTGCTTCCATGGCCTGTGGGGCAAGGACAGGGACCGTAAGCGACACGCGAGAACGAGGGAGGTCAATACGCCGTGACAATGCAAGTGTCGCCCAAGACAGCCATGGGAATGTCCAGAAAATTCCCTGGTGGTGGGGACTTCCCTCAGGGTGCAGTGTCACCCAACGGTTAGTAGTTTGGGGGCAAGCATTCAGCACCTTCCAGGTGCGCTGCTGTTAACCACGGCACTGCCATTATGGAGAAGCTGGGGTGATGTGTGGGGATGTGAACCCGTGAGGGCCTGCGTGCAGCTGCAGAGCAAAGGGCACGTTCAACACCAAGTCCGATGCATGTACCTCAACGAAGTCCTGGGTGAGAAGGAACGTACGGGGATCTCTAATGAAATACACTTCCGGAATCTTTACGGGGAACAAAACGAGACACGATGTCCACCGATGATACAAAATAAAAGTCAGAAAACCTTATGTCCCCATCCGTTCAGAAGGCCATCCAGGGGAAGAACACGCAGACTTCTGGGTAATGACTAAATATGACAGCGCTTTCACGTGGCATGGGTGCTACACCGTTTTACGACGAATCCCGCAATACTATTTCAAGGTATGGATTCATTCCTCTCCTCAATTTCCTGAAATTTTAGAGAGAACGAACCCAAAGAGAAAACCACTGTTTGGGCGTCCTGAGCTATGCCACGTTTCATTATGTATGTGCAGATGAAAACACGAGTGAGATCTCCTCGCTTCTAATGAACAACAATAATCTTAGACCTCAGACTATTTGGACCATATAACGTGCGTTTATTGTGTGTATGTCGAAGAGATAATCTTATAAGAAAATGAAGTATTTTTTTTCTATACATAAATTCCCCAGGGAAAATATTTCAATAGATTAAGCTAGAGTAACAGAAATATTTTTCTGAACTATTTTAAGTATGTAATGTAAACCGACAAGGAGAAGCGCAGTATTTACTGGGATCATCACTCTGTTGCCATGCTAATTTCCCCCTGAACTAGTGTGCAGTTTGGTTGCACATAAAAGTGAAATACGAAACCCGCTGCTGAGCGCTTAGGAGCGCAGGTAAGCGTCCGACGGCTCTCGACACAGCACCGCCGTCACTGTCTATGACTCTCGTGGATAAAGTGCGCAGCGTTAGCGAGCTGCCCTCCCAGACCGCATTTTAAGAAAACGCTTATCAATACATCCGCAAATTTTCAAATTTATCTGCGATACTAAACACGGAGGCATCGTCATGTCATATTTTAGCAGGTGCGTGAATGAGGCTTGGGCTCTTCTATCTACAGAGGCAACAGGATGAATCGTTCAGTGTCTACCAGCGCTGTCCAATCTCAATGTAGACACTGGTGCGGTGTCCACTCATCTGCAGTGTGACTATTTAACCAGAGCGTGCTCACACAGATACTTTACTCACATCATATTCTAGCTCCCCAATGCAAGATTTACGATTACAAAAGGGTGGAGAGACCATTTCTGGTTAGGTTCGCATTATTAACAGCAAGCTCTTGAGAATTACCAGGGGAAAAAGCAATCATTTCATTGTTCGTGCTATGCTGGTTAGAAAACATCCACTGCGTAGCTGAGTGTCTCATGAACGGCTCGCGTCTCTATCTCGAACAATAGATACTGTTGTTTTTAGTCCTCTGTTAAGAGGACCAGGGTGGGTGTAGGAATGCAGGGTAAAATTAACCCCATCGAAATCTCTCATCAGCGCCGTGAAAGGTTCATCCAAGGCATGAATCAACAAAACATGCTTGGCTTGACTTTAGTTTCTTTCTGAAAGGGAAGTATTAAAAAAGACTGGAAAGAAAACGTTATAAAACTGATTTAATTTCCGGGAATCTTCTGTACAGTTGTTTCCGAGGGTCCTGCTGTGACACTTTTGGAATGAGGCAGAGCTCATGCGCACATGTGTCTTCAATGGAAAGGCGGGGCAGGGACAGAAGGGCCGTCGGAAAAGGAGTTCTGGGAAAAGGGCATCAGCTGAAGTCTGAAGGTTAAGTAGAAATTAGCTAGTCAACAGCATGAATGACTTTTTCTTTGCCATATAGAATTTTTCCATTAATAATTTCCAAATAGATAAAAAAGACAACAACAAAAATCTCAAACAACTACTGACAGAGAATTATAAGGTGGATTCTTTCTAGTATCAGAAACGGCATTCTGTAAGACTCAACACTTTCTATTTCTCTAGATACTGTTCTGCATAAGTTAGAGAGGTTGAAGTTAGCTATAACTATTCAGGACACAAGTATGTTTTGAGTACCTACTATGTACCACACACCACGTAGATATTTATGATACTCATCAAACCAGACAGATCCAGGTCCCTGCCCTTGTCGAGCAGCTGCTATTCAGCCCAATGTCACACATTGGCATTCTGAGGTCTAGATGCGGCTCAGACATGGTTTCTACTTGAGCCATTTGTAGCTCAGATAATTTTGTACATAAATTGGGGTTTTTACATTTTAATTGTTAGATGAATTCTTAGTCTTTGAGCTGTCACCATGAACTTGGCATTTAGTTCCTCCTTATGCTAAGACCTGTCATGAAACAAGTAGGTCATAAAATTAGGGGGAAAAATCGTATCTTAACACTTTGAGGGCTGTTCTAAAATATGAAACTCTTTAGGGGTAGGCAAAAAAGCAAAAACAAAATTGTGAACTAA
>PVKE010048357.1:0-11613 GCA_004027555.1 Craseonycteris thonglongyai | reverse complement strand
AACAT
Source organism: Craseonycteris thonglongyai (assembly GCA_004027555.1). Taxonomy (NCBI): domain Eukaryota; kingdom Metazoa; phylum Chordata; class Mammalia; order Chiroptera; family Craseonycteridae; genus Craseonycteris; species Craseonycteris thonglongyai. The sequence goes on along the minus strand of PVKE010048357.1, from coordinate 11,608 downwards.
AAAAATGCATAAACATAGTTAAGTGTAAATTGTTCATAAGATTTAAGCATAGTAAACATGAACATTCACAGATATTTGATGAAAGGAGGTAAAAAGAGTCTTATTACAAGTACTTGTAAATTATTATTCTGTCCAATTAAAAAAATCATTTAATGTGAGTATCTACAATGCAGAAAATTACCTCTTAATTATTTTGACAATAAAAATGATTACTCTATTCTGAAATTTTACTATTGTGGAGTGTTTAAAAATAAGTTTCTTGTTTACAAAATTTCCTGGCAGAATGCCAGTGTAGCAGTGATTTTTAACAAATATTAGAGCACAGACTTACTTGCTGTTTTCAATGTTCAAAAACATATGAAGAGATTCTCAGTGCTTCAGTGAATATTTTAAAAGAAGTTACCCACTTTCTAAAAAGATACAAAAAAAAAATCAAACCACACATTAATCCTGGAAATTTCAAATGCTATGCCCACATATAAAATACTTTTGTCTGAAATTGTCAGACCAAAAATTGGGTGTCATCTTATACATGAGAGTAATCTGTGTATTGATTTCTTAATGTTGGGTTAGAAAAGTAAGGGTTGTCTTATACATGAGGGTGTCATACATGGAAAAATACACTATATCATTATCAATTAATATTTTCAGATTTTGGGGGTAGATACTCAGAGGGGTCTTACTGAGTCACGTGGTAGCTCTATTTTTAATTTTTTGAGAAGCCTGCATCCTGTTTCCCACAGAGTTTGGACTAATTTACATTCCCACCAGAACACGTGAGGATTTCTTTCACATTCTCTCCACACTTATTTCTTGTCTTATTTATAGTAGCCGTTCTAACAGGTGTGAGGTATATTTTATTGTAGTTTTGATTTGCATTTATCTTGCAGCTAATGAAGCTGAGCATCTTTTTAGATCTATTGGCCATCTGTGTGTGTTGGGAAAAGTGCTTGTTGAGGTCCTCTGCCCATTTTTAATTGCACTGTTTGTTATTTGTTGTTGTTATGAGTTATTTATATATTTTGAAATTAGCCCCTTAGTGAGATGTTGTTTTCAAACATTTTCTTTCATTTGTTGAGTTACCTCTTTGTTTTGTTGATAGTTTCTTTGGCTGTATAAAAGCTTTTGAGTTTGATGTCATTTCAGTCATTTACTTTTATTCTAATTTCCTTGCCTTTGTGGACAAGATCACAAAAACCTCTCTGAGACCAAGGTTTATATGTTTAGCACCTATATTTTTTCCTAAGCATTTTATTGTTTCAGGTCTTATATTTAAGTCTTAAAATCGATTTTGAGTTAATTTTGGTGTATGGTATCAGATAGCAGTCTAGTTTAATTATTTTGTAAGTTTTTCCAATTTTCCCAGTGCCAGTTATTGAAAAGGCTTTCCTTTCTCCATCATATGTTTTTGACTCTTGCCAAAATTAGTCGCCTGGGTATGTGTGGATTTATTTCTGAGCTCCCAGTTCTATTCTACTTGTCTGTGTTAATATTTTTCTGCCAATACAACACTGCTTTGAATATTATAGGTTTGTAGTATAATATGAAGTCAAGGAGTGTGATACCTTCAGCTTTGCTCTTTTTTCTCAGGATTGATTTGACTATTTGTAGTCCTATGGTTCCATACAACTTTGAGGACATGTTTTATTCTAAAAATGCCATTTGGACTTTGATGGGGATTGCATTAAATCTGTATGTTTCTTCAGATAATATGGCCAATTTAACAATGTTAACTTTTCCAATCCATTAATACAAAGTATTTTTCTAATACTTTTTTGTTTTATTGTTTTTGACAGAGACAGAGAGAAGGAGAGCCCAGAGCAATCTCCACAACTATACATCATCAGCCTTCAACATGGTCTCGCTCCACACAGGTGAGTGGGGGCTGCACAGGCCCAGGAACTAGGATGGGGGCCTCCCACGTGGGAGGCATGCCCCCTCAAGCCAGGGGCCAAACAGGGGGGCAAGAACCAAACAGGGGGCCTCCTGCATGGGAAGCACACCCCAGTTCAGCACATGGGTCCACACTTGCTGAGGCCGGATCCTCAGTCTCCAGTGCTGCAGAGTGAGTGCTGAGCCATCACAGCCTCCCTTTATTTTTCTAATACTTTGTGCCGTCTTCAATTTCTCTCATACTGTCTTACAGTTTCCAGTGTAGATATCCATCACTTTTTTTTACATATTTTATTTTTGTGTATGTATTTTTATTAGGTTCAGGTGTATAAAACAACATAATAATCACACATCTGTACCCTTCACAAAGGGATAACTGCACTAATTCTATGTACTACCCATCTGACACCATATATAGCTATTACAATATCATTGAATATATATATTCCTTATGCTGCTCTCTACATTTCCCAACTATATGTATATTTTTAAATTACAGGTGACATTCAATATTATTTCATATTAATTTCAAGTATACTGCACAGCGGTTAGGTATTTATATAATCTATGAAATGCTCCTCTCAATGAGTCTAATACTCATCTGACACTATACATAGTTTTCACAATATTATTGACTATATTCCCTGTAATGTATTTCACATTCCCATGATTATTTTCTGACCACCAATGTTTACTCCTAAATCCTTCACTCTTCTCACCCATCCCCCAACCAATGGTTTGTTTTATTAAGTTTATGCCTAGATAATTTACCTTTTTGTTGCAATTGCAAACTGAACTGTTGCCTGTCTTTAGTTTATCTGTTGTGTTTCTACATATTCTGTTTGTTTAAATTAGATTTTCTGTTAAGAAGAACTGGAACTGTTCTTAACTCATATACCATACTTTACATTAATTAAACAAATACAACACTGTAAGGTGAGTAAAATTACTATCCACATTTTAGAAGTGAAAAAACAAGCATAGAGAGTATATGAGTATGTAAATTTCCCACTGTTACTTAGGTATGGAAGGAGCCATCATTTGAACCTAGTCAATTTAGTTTCAGGTTCCACAGTCTTATCTCCAGTGCCACACTGTTTTATATCCATTGTAATACTTCCAAATTAATAGTTTTTCACCATCATGTAAATTCCTACTTTTTAAAGATTTTTACAGTATGGCTATGTTGACCTACAAAGACCCACATTAGTGTCATATACTCAGCTCATAAGAATTTATCCACATTTATTGAAGCTTTTGGCATATATTTTGTACTCTATCCCCAACCCAGGCTTTGCCATTTATCTGCATGACTTCCTTTAATCCTTTATCATCAAAGAACTTCTCTACAGTATTTTAGATATACATTCACCAAATCTAACGTATACAAGTTTACTATGCACCTAATCAAAGTCTACAATGGCATTGCCTCTGGAATCCTAAATTCAGATGTTTTATTGTATGACCACAGTGCTCTGCTCATAATATTCTCTCATTCAGTCACTCTAGTATACCTGTTCCTCTAAGTCAGAACACTTAAATCTTCTATATTTCTCCCACCTGTCAACCATCTCTCCCTTTAAAACTTATTTTCATGTCCCATCTAGATTCTTCAACTTACCTTTCAATCACTCGTGTACCAATATATTGAACTCCATTGCTTTATCCCATTGTCCTAGCAGAACTCAAAGCCTACAATCTTCTCATTGCCTACATACAGGTTGGTAATCAGGGATGAAAAATAAAAGTACATAACTATGAAAGATAACCAATATAAATCCATACAAATCCAGCCTATAAGCTTATCTTGCACTTTTTCTTTTCATAATGACTTTTTCAAATTCTCTCCAGTTTTCTCAAAATTCCAAACTTTATCTCATCAATTATTTATTTTTTATTAATTTTTAAATTTATTGAGGTTATTATTAACCAGACACTTTTTATTCTGCATCAGAGAGGAATTGAATACACCAAATAAGAATTTCTTTAATTTACATCTAACCAAGCTACAAGTATTTATATATGCCATTACAGCTCTTTGTCAAGCTAACAGATTTTACTGGATTTTTACTTGCCCCCAGGTTTCTCTTCTTTTGAATTTATTAAAATTGTGTTACATTAAGAAAATACACTCATTTGTTTCTAGTATATGTTTGAATTTTAGTGTGAATTATTTTTTCTTTCTTACTCTTGGTTTCCTTTGTTTATTTTTGAGGAATTCAGAGTTTAGAGGTTGAGAGAACATTTCTACATTGTTATCTTCACTAAAATTTTCAGGTCTTTTAAATTTTAATTAGGAAAGTTTTTTTTATTATTATTACTACAGTTGTAATCAAACTTTTAAAATTTATTCTTATACTAGATGATATTCCCTCTTATATTTACATACCACTAATATCACATTTATCTATTTGTTATTAAGGATGACATTCTCAATATTATTGTTTTGCTTTTCTATTTTCTATATACTCACTTATAACTTTTATGGGTTCCAATGCAGATCTCATTATTCATTTAGTTTCCCTGTATTCCATCCTATTTCTATTTTTTTTAAGATTTATTTTGTTATTGTTTTTGACAGAGAAGGGGAAGGGGCCAGAACAGTCTCCATAGTTGCACATCATTGGTTTTTCCACGTAGTTTGATTCCACAGGTAGGTGAGGGGGCTGCACAGGGCAGGAACTGGGCCGGGGTCTCACCCCAGTGAGAACTGAACTGGGGGCACTCCCCAGTTCAGCATATGGGTCCACACGGGCTGAGGCCGGGATTCAATCCTCGGTCCCCGGGGCTGCAAAGTGAGCGCTTAACCCGCTGAGCCATCCCGGCTTCCCCATCCTATTTCTATCTTAATAAGTTATCTATTCATTTCAGAATGTTCTCTCTTTTTAGCTTTTTACTCCATTTTAGAGTTCTTGAATGTGTTTTATTTTGATAGAGATTGCAACAATGTTCTACTTTTTCTGTTCATTATAGGAAATTAATTACCAAATTAATATTTTAATCTTCAAATGTTTGGGAAAGTAAAGAATACTTCATTGTCTTGTGCTCTTTTTCTCATTATTATGCTGCTTTCTTCTGTACTCATTCTCAAATAAAGCTACCATTATACAGTCCCAGTACTGAACATTGCAGGGCTACACTCTCATTGCACTTAACATGAGGAAAATCCCTCTCTTAAATTTACAGTGAGAGTGGTAAAACTGGGATGACTCAGTGGGTTAAGTGCTCACTTTGGTTTAAGAGCTCACTTTGCAGCACCGGAAACCCAGGATCAAAACGTGGCCCCGGCCCGTACGGACCCATGTGCTGAACCAGTTCAGTTCTCTCTCTGTATCTCTCTCTGTCAAAAACAATTAAAAAAATTTACAGTGAGAAATAAATTAGATATGTTTAGTTCCTGGTGATATTTTCAGTCTTTCACCTATGATTTGTATACTGCATTGAAAAGAAAAATGTTTGTTTCACCCCCATTGACTGGGTCTCTATTGATAATCTAAAAGCTTTTCTTATCATTGTGTCTTTCCCACCCCCCACCTTTAACACCATTTGGTTGAAATAAACCATGTGATACTCTAAGATTTGAGGTGCCAGCGTTTCTTCTCCCCTTCCTAACACCTCAGTTATTTTTTCCTTATGTTTCAGTCTATGGTTTTGGTACAGGTACACAGAGAACAAAACAAGACTGCGGCTTCTTCAAAGACAGTGTACACTAGAGGGGTTTGGAGGTATACATACTGACTTTCTGTAGCTAAAAGAATGATCTTTCTAAAACATTGCTTTCCTCATGTTGTGCCTTATTTAAATACATTCAAGATAAAATTTGATTTTTTAGCTTGACATTCAAAGGCCCCCTGAATAAAAGTCCACACCCATCTCAGTACTTTTACTCATACTGTCCCTATCTTTCCTTACTCTCTGCCTACCCCCTTAATTAAGTCAAGTTACAACGCCTAAGTTGTTGGCAGGGTTCAGTCTTTTGGAAGACATAGCATATATTTATACTGTGTGCTGGAGGAAACAAGAGACTGTGCTTACCTTGTTCTCCTTTCCTTTTTAATCTGTCTTGTTTTCCAGAGCCTACAAAAAGAAATGTATTATGCTCATTTTTATCTCAAAGGAATAATATGATTCTTATGTATAGAGCTAGCAACAAATACTTTTTAAATATAAAGATATACATTGATTACTGAATAAATACCTATTAGAGATACTGACAACTTTTCATATTACATATTTATGGCAACTAACCTATAGCCTCTACCCAGTTTGTTCATCTGCTATTAAGATCAGGCAGCATCACAAGTCCAAGTGCCAATTACTTTTTCTAGAATTAAGGAAGTATTGCAGGAAAGATATATTTATATTTTTATGCCCCTATTAGAATGGATAAGTACTGCCATACTGGAAAAGTAGAAAAGGAAAAAGAAATGTTTCACTTTGCATGAGGACAAGATGTAAGGTGTATTCTATACAAGGGCCATGCAGACAAAAAAATCCAGCCATTGTCAATGTAACAAGAATGGATGAGCTCCAGAGCACCTTCATACTTCAGAAATTATCGCAAAACTGCTCATGTAAAGGGTTTGGTTTTGTAATGTTTGTTTTCTTATTTAAATAATTATAAAACACTGTAACATCTTCTATAAAGCAGTGCTATCCAACCTTTGGCTTCCCTGGGCTACATTAGAAGAATAATTATCTTGTTCTACGTGTAAAATACACTAACATGAACAATACCTGATGAGCTAAAAAATGGCCACAAAAAATTCTCATAATATCTTAAAAATTTGTGTTGAACCTCATTCAAAGCCATCCTAGGCCACAGGTTGGACACGGCTACTATAAATACTATAAAGTTTTCCCTAGAGAGGGCCTCAAACCTGGGTTTTAATCTGTTCTCCACTATTAACAGAACATGTGACCTCAGGCAAGTCAGTTTCATCACTTATAATGTGCATATTCTTACCTCACAGGATTTTGTGAGGATCAAATGAAATGATAACTGTTGAATAACTTTGTAAAACTATTTAACATTATTTAGATATGAGATTATTATTCCCAGTAAATGGTCAAATAAAGAAATCTCAGTGAAACCAAATAAAAAGATCTGCAAAGGGTTGTGATACAAAGTGCCATAGAAAACATTTTTAAATCCTTAGTGTAAAGAATCAGAAAGCTTAGTAATGTGAAGTTGCCAGATAAAATACAGGATGTCCAGTAAAATTTGAATTTCCTATAGACAACACATATTTTTGTTTAAGTAAATTGCATATGTGAGCTCTTGCCCCTAAAGACATTGCCAAATATTTGTCAATCAGGTATATGTTTACTGAGATATAATAATAAACTAGTTTTTTTCTACTTCTTATTACTGATATTTAAGAAGAATGGGGGGAAATTTAACATAAGGTAAAGACTGGGGGAGATAACGCATCTCAAAATGTAGCAAATGTAGGTATTTCATTATTTTATTTAAATTTGTATGAATTCCTAGAACATCAAATGCATCCGTTTTCAAGCAGACCATAATGACCTCCTAAGATTTAATATACCATAAACGATTTCTGGCTCGTTCATGATTTAGATTATTCAATAGGGCAGATAACGGAGATCTATGGTGGTTCTATAATATCTTGGAACTAAGAATGGTGCTGAGAGTAAATGGATTATTCTGAATAAACTAATATAATCCTAATAGCCTTATTAAAAGAAAGAAAATAAATTATTAATGACAAATTATCAAAATAGACTGAGGTCAAACACAATGGCTCATGAGTTGATTTAGTTTATCAACTATTAACATTGTTTTAGGAATTAAAAAAACATGAAAAACATTAAGACATGGAGAAAATGATTTGTGCATGCGAAGGTAGTAAGTGATTTTTCAACTTTTATCACCATTATCTCCTTAACTCATACATTTTATTTTTTCAGTCCCTTCTCACAGTTAGCCAGTGTCCTATCAAACATAATATGCTTTTTTATCTTGTACCGGTATGCACTCCCTTGACAATAGTCTACCTTACAACACAGTCCTTAAACTAATTGTGATCTTTGACACAATTTACAAGCTTGACTATGAAGTTAAAATCTATTTTATTCTTCAAAAGTCAAAACTTGAATGAATAAAGGAATAAAAATGATCATCTACATATCAAGCTCTTAATTTTTTTTTAATCTAGGATCTATAAATTATTAAAGACTAAATATTCTAGGCTTCTACAGATTTTATATATTTTCTGTGTGAATTTTCAAGCCTTGGCAGGCATTCCACTATGTCTCCTATAAACATATAATCTAAGAAGACAATGCAACTCTGAGTTGGCCATTTCAAGTTTATATACATTTTCTTCCGTATCTACAAGAGAGGATTTCTAAACACACTCATATAGATTTGATTTTTTTATATATAATGGGGTCTTATACCACATTTTTATTCTATTCTTCTTACCTGTGTGTCCTTTGGTAAGTTACTTAACATCTTTGTCTTTGTTTCCACATAAGTTAAATGGATCTGCAATGACCCACTGTCTTTCTGTCCCAACTTCACATTCCCACAGGAGAAAGGCTGATTGACTCTGGAATAAACAATGTGGTACAAGTTTCTTCAGCATAGTCCCAGGTCAGGCTTTCTAGAAAATTATCAGTAAATCAGAATATTTGACTGAGATAGCTCAATCTTACTAACTTGTTTATTCAGGTTTATGTATTTTTATTCATTTTTAAAATATTGTTTTCAATTATAGTGACATATGATATAATGTTAGTTTCAGCTGTCCAGCATAGTGATTAGGCATTTATATAATGTATGAAGTGATCACCCTGATAAATATAGTACCCAGCTGATACTACATTAGGCTGGCCAGACATACCATTGTAAATGGGACAGAACAATGGTACTATCCCATTTCAAATGGTATGTGTGCTCAGCCTACTGAGACTAGGCTGACCATACATAGCATTTGAAATGGGACACTACTGTTGTTTTCTGTCCCATTTAAAATAGTACATCTGGTCAACCTAAGTACTTGCAATAATATACTTCTGAGAACTATGCCTAATGGACACAATGCCCTTAGGTTGTCTTGCTCTTATTGGTGGAACATCTGTACTTAATAAATTTAGATAAAACAGTGTTCTAATGTTTCTGGTATCAAATTAAAGTCAAAAGTTAACATTTCATTGAAATTCCCCGCTTTCATATATACATTATATGCATATACAACATACATGTATAAAATATGTATACCATACATATATAAGCGCAACTAAATTTTTATTTAGAGAACAGACAATTTGGTAATACATTGAGAAAGACCATGATAGCTTCCCATGGAAATACAGAATGCATTAAGCATCCATTTCCATATGTATATGTGCTATTAAGAATGCATACATTCACGCATAAATCAGAAGTGAATTTTGTTCATGCAGAGGCCACATATATTTTTTTCTTTTGAGTTTTAGTAGTTGAAAACAAAGTCAACATTTTAAGCCAAGCATTTCTTTCCAGGCACCAAACATTACATATTTTGAATCGCCACTTATATTTTTGTCAAATCAGTAATTTGAAATAAAGATAAACCTCATAACTAAGTTTATTATCTGGCTAACCATATTCTAGACTATTAAAATCTCACATACAAATGCACACAGAAAGGTGCATGTTTTCTTTGTCCAGGGGACAGATGACCCTCATTATCATTAAAAAATGACTAACATGTCAAGTAAATCACCCATTTCCCAGCACCATTTTCCTTCATTTTAGCTTACTGCCTTATTGCTGCTTATATGGAAGAACTGCCTTCTCCCCTTGTCCATTATGGAGTAGTGAGCCCTGGTTCATAACCGATACACATGCTTGTATATATTCATAAATCCAGGCACCAACCATCCCATATTGTATATTCTTCACAACACTCAGGAGGGATTGGCCACTTGAGTTTTTGTTTGTTTTGCTTTGTTTTTAACTAGAGCTGAATGTAGCATCTATAAACATACAGTGAAACTCTCACTTATTTTTCTTATATTCTGTACTTCTAAATTAACCATCCCAGTCACAAAATTTTTTAAATGTTGAACAAAACTATCACCACTTAGAGTTTGTCACCATGGAGTCAACTTATTAAACATCAAAACTGAAGTTTGAATAACAGGACAAAACTAGAAAATTGAAGTAGACATTACATAGTAAATAAACAAACAAACTGATTGGAAGAATTCAGTCTTTTACTTTTAAACCAAATTCTGTTGAACCTACACTAGTGAATGAATGGCATAAAGGGTGTGGTGGGAGTGGTGGATAGTAATTGCATTTGAATTAAACACAAAGACAAGCAAATAATTATAAGATAACCTTCAAAATAAGTTGGTTAGTTATAACCAAATATTTATAAAGCTTTAATGGTTATAGAATATATTAAAGAAACAGTTATTGCCCAGCAGAGTTTGTCTTGCAAATGATTTAAAGAAACTTAATGTCTCAGTAACAAAATTTACTTGATATATTATTAGTCAAACTGTAAGATCTGGAAATTATTGCTGCAATATACAGGATTATTCATAAGAGCCTCACACAGTTGCTTCTAGGGATCATAAGAAATTAAACAGAAATGCCATTTCTTGGACTATTCAAATGTGTTGGTAGGACTGATGTATCTCATATGAATATGTTAATTTGTAGACCAGTGTGAAGTTCACACATTGCCCTATAGCCAGAGGCTGTCTCATCAAGGTAGCTAGAATATGATTGGATTAGAAAAGAATCTTTTCTTCATCATTGGTTTTGATAAGGCTATGTCTGTTGTCATCACAATCTTTCCCAGAAGTCTATTTTGAAATGATATACTTTGTTAATCATAGTTAGTTCATTCTTTCTGCAAAATAAAATTTTAAGTAAAGTTTTTGTTTATAATATTGTAAAAGAGATGCTCAACATTTAGAACCACATATTTGGGAAAGCTGGGATGGCTCAGTGGGTTAAGCGCTTGCTTTGAAGCCCCGGGGACTGAGGATCGAATCCCAGCCCCAGCCCATGCGGACCCACATGCTGAACTGGAGTATGCCCCCAGTTCAGTTCTCGCCAGGACCTATGTGGGAGGCTCCCGGCCCAGTTCCTGCCCTGCGCAGCCCTGTGCCCACCTGTGGAGTGAAACTATATGGAAAACTAATGTCAACTATGGAGACTGCTCTGGGCCCTCCCCCTTCTCTCTGTCTCTCCCTGTCTCTGTTTCTGTCTGTCAAAAATCAATAAAATAAATCTTTAAATAATAATAATAAAAGTACATATTTAATTAGGGTAGGTATATAAATAGATATTATTTAAATAGATAGTAGATAAAATAGATATTAGATAAATAGATATTAGATAAAAAGATAAATAGATGGACAAATTGAGAGAGAAAGAGAGATTATATGACTCAACAAAATTGGATCTAAAAATTGGCTGATTAATATTAAAATCAATTAAATATGAAAATTCACACATAAAAACAGTTATATTTATGCCATCAACATATTAATGTATATCCCATTACCAATGTTTTATTTAGGGACAAAGATGTAGGCCTTTTTTTTTAAGTGTAAGAAATACTTAAAGATGATTTTAAAGCAATATCAGTGCAGAATATATTTTTTAACTTTCTTAAACCTAGTTTTGGGGATCCTCATTTTTATCTGATATTTCTAAGACATGAAAATTATTTTCATAATTATA